>CM059186.1:112091446-112311446 GCA_030323885.1 Branchipolynoe longqiensis | reverse complement strand
TGCTGACACACACTAGGTGGCGTTTGAAACAGGCTTACAATACTACCTAGTATTAGTAATGAACAAACACAAACTAGACTCTCACTCTGGACAGTGTATACAACGCAGCACCTACACCTATTGACATCGATTCAGCTGATTCAACCGACTGGAACAGTTGACCCGATATAGTGTCTGTCTCCTGTGCGGCAGGTTATGGGAGTGATCCCCAGCTGAGTGTAACATTTACGCAATATATTTGTGTCGTTCCCATCCCAGACACTCAGTGCTACTACGATGGGGTAATGAATGGTTAGCTTAGTGTCACGATAATGTGACTGAGTTGAATATCTGCACCACCCAGGAATGTTTGTTTTATTCAACGACGCCTCTAGGTCGGGAAGATCTTTCACTCGAAAGTAAAATGAGTGTTTCCTGACCTTTGCTGGGCCTCTCCTTGAAGAGCTTATACCGCTGGCGTCTGGTGTTGCTGTCTATTCTGAGGTTGAACAAACCCATTGTGACATCACTGTCATATACTCCAGTAATAGTTTTATAAGTCTCTACCATATCTCCCCTGAGACGACGATATGACAATGTTGGTAGCCTAACGATGTCTTTCTTCCAGCCTGTCTACGTCGTAGCCGCCGTTGCCGACTGGGTGGGTTTGGCATGTCGAGTGGTTCATGCCCAAAGGGCATGCCGAGTGGTGTGTGTCCAGTTGGCATGGTTCATGTTCAGGGGGCATGGTTCCGGTCCACGGGACATGGTTCATGTTCAGGGGGCATGGTTTATGTCTCAAGGGCTTGGTTCATGTATACAGTGGGGGGGGGGGGGCATGGTTCATGTATCGGGGATTCGGTTTCTAGCCAGGGGGCATGGTTCATGTCCAGAGGGCATGGTTCATGACCTTGGGGCATTGTTCATGTCCTTAGGGCATGGTTCATATCCTTGGGGCATGGTTCATATCCTTGGGGCACGGTTCATGTCCGTGGAGCATGGTTCATGTCCCTGGGACATGGTTCATAGCCAAGAGGCAGATCCATGGCCAAGAGGCATGGTTCATGACCGTTTTGTTCGTAGTTCATTCCAGTTCCGATAGATGGGGTTGTTGTTTTTCAGCAGACGTAGCTGTACTGGAACCTGTGCGCTCCACTAACTGTGTCCCGTCCTGATATTACTTTCGATGTTGTTAGGACGTAAAACCCCAATAACAAAATCAGTATCTGTGACGCTGAGACGTCTGCGGTTGGGTGCATGTATTGTTCGGTGCATGGCCATTTTCCTCCCATAGACAGCGCCCTAACAGTTTACCCCAATTCCTGACTAAAGGCATGGAGTTCCTCGACCATTCCATGGTCACTTGACCGGATACACGTAACACCAGTGTGTCTGGAGCGCTAAGCACCCATTGCTTAAGCAGTCATGCGCATTTTGGTGGTGTGTGAGTTGTGCATTTCTTTCTTTTTTTTTTTTTTCTTTTTTTTTTATTGAGGCTGTATTTATACTGTCCATAGCATATAAGCCTGGGTATTCAGGCTTGTTTTCAATGCTGGCCAGCTGTAGTGTTGGTGTTGTCTTATCACACAGTAGCTGCTGATAAGGTATTTGATTGCCTGTATTTCAGTAGCAGATAGATAGTTGGTTGGTCTGGTTAGTACTATAGTAGTCTATGTTAATTTTTTTGGATTTTCTTGGCATATATGTGCTTTATTTTTTCTACTCTTATTTCTAGACTAGCCTACTCCTATTTACATATCATCGGCTTGTACGCAGCTGTGAGGTGTGTTATCTGGGTGCTTTTGGTATGGTTACCTTCCATTGGGCGTCTCGCTGGTGGGCCGTGACATGTAACACCTGCCCCTTTGCGGTGCAGCTTAGTTGGGGGTTCCTAGCCTTATTTTGCACAGATATTTTTTGTATGTTTTTAGGTCAGGAATTTGTCGTTCCTTTACTGTTTGGGCATTCCACACCTTGGCAGCCATTTCTAGCGTGCTTCTCTCGTGAGCTTTTATTTGGCTTCTGGTCTGCTTTAGTAGTGGCGCATTATTTGCTCTAGTTGCCCTTTGTGGTTTTGTTAGGAGTTTATTGTCTTGACTATAGCTGTATGCTAATGTTTTCAGATGAATTATTCTCCTATTTTCTAGCAATTTTACTTTGGTTCTTTTGTGTATGTCATAGGTGGGGTGCAGCTTGTCTACTCTGAGGCAGATTTTCAGGGCTCTGTTCTGTAGTGTTTGCAGTTTTTTTAGAAGTTCTTTCTTTGCACCCATGTAGTTTACATCTCCATAGTCAAAATAGGGTAGCACCATGCCCTTGAAGATTTTTATTGACATTTCTTGTGTCATGTAGTCTCTTAGCTTTGCAAATAGCCACAGTTTGTGGTTTACCTTTTGGACAATTTTGTTTATACATAGGTTGTAGTTTAGTTGGCTGTCCAACTCAAGGCCTAGGTATTTGTAATGGTCTACATTTTCTAGTGTTTGGCTTCCTAGCTTACAGTGTAGTTTTCTTTCTGGCATTTGTTTATGCGAGAAGAGAACTGTTTTTGACTTGCTTGTGTTGATGGTTATTTTGTTGGACTCACACCACTCATCCAGTTTTAGTAGGAGCTTGTTTAGTTTAGTTATTACCTCCTCTTCTGTGGTGCCGTTTGCATATATGACTGTGTCATCTGCATATAGTTGGAGGCATTCGGTTTGTAACCATTTTTCAAGATCGTTTATGTAGATTATAAAGAGCAGTGGCCCTAGCACTGACCCTTGGGGTACACCACATGTGACAGGTTGGTTGTCTGATAGTGTATTGTTTATTTTTGTTCTCTGTTGCCTGTCTTTCAGGTAGCATTTTATCCAGTCCATAGTGTTGGATTTTATGCCCATGGATTCTAGTTTTTCCAATAGTATGTTATGGTCTACTGTATCGAATGCTTTGCTGAAGTCAATGAAGGCTGCTCCAACTAATTGTTTTTGGTTCATTGACGCCAATATGTCATTTGTTAGGTTAGCTATTGTTTTAGATGTGGAGTGCAGTTTCCTGAAACCTCCTTGTCTTTCGTTTAGTATATTGTTTTTTTCCAGGTGTTCATTTATGTGTCTATGTAGCACTTTTTCAATGAGCTTGCCTGGGGTTTGAAGAATCATCTTTAAGATGATGGTTGGTGTTCACACATTAATGGACAGGGTCCGTACGGCGTACGGGGCCTGGAAAGTCTTGAAAAGTCTTAAACTTCATTTTCCCCATTTCAAGGCCTTGAATTTGAAAAGCCTTGAATTTAACCTAGTTTTGGTAATTAGACTTGAAAAGCCTTGAATTCCATTAAACTGTCCCCACTGATCTAAATTAGTCTGAAATCGCCATTCGCTGTTTCTGTTTTTTTCCCTGAAATCCAAATGAAAATAGTTTTGAATTCCTATCAAAAGCAGCATTGAAAGCCTTGAAATAGCCTTGAATTCCATATCGTAACACGTGTACGGACACTGAATGGAAGGCGTGAGTGTGGATAGGTGTTAACCCACTGTTCACCCCCAGGCCAGAGTATCGGGCTACCAAAGGAAGGCGTGTCCGTGGTAACCGATATATATTTGATTAATATCGCAGAGTGGCAACATTTTACATCCACAAAACCACCAGGAGTATTTATAAAATAACGCCTTCAAGTATGTATATTTGTGGCTTTAATTTTTTTATTTCACATTTACATAACTATTTTGTGTGGGTTTTTGTGTGTGTGTGTGGTAAATATGTTTATTCTACTGAATACGTCTTTTGTCAGTGTCGAAGCACTGGTCTTCCAGCCATTTTTCAATTCAGGATTATTTACACAAAAATATATTGAGTATGGTATACAATAACTGTTGAATACACAATTTGCAGCATATACCACAATGAAATTCTGTAACCCACTATATTGTATGACGTCATAATTACGGCACTAGTGTCATTCGGTCAAGTAGAAAGTCCTTTCACCAAAGTAACGCGTATGTAATAAATGCATAAATGGCGTTGATAGCACAGTCTCTATTATTATTATTATTATTATTATTATTATTAGGTTCACTGCAATGCACTGTGACATAACCAGTAAATACAACTAAAGTTAAGCTCCTTCCAATCAATGCATAAATTAAAGAAATCTAATAAACTGTTTATTGTCCTAGTATGATCCTTGAATCCCTGAGGACTCCGGAATGCATTTCGACAGTGACCTTACCTCGGCCAATGCTCATCATAGAGTCCATCAGGATTCAAGTGCCATATCGGGCAATATTTATACACTACTCAACACTGTGATGCAGTATGGACTGGCATGGAATTCGGGGGCTTGGAAGGGATGGGGAGGGGATGGGAGGGACATATTTCTAGCCACATGATCCCTCTGTAGTAGAGAGATTGTTGAGGGGTGCCGTGACCTTGCCATGGCATTGTGGTGACCTCACCACTCCTATTTTCAGATTAAACTAGTCAACATCAACCAGTCGGACGTGGTGGACGGGAAGCCCTCCATCGTGCTCGGCCTCATCTGGACCATCATCCTCTACTTCCAGGTAAGTCACGCCCCACGTGACGTCACGTGACATCACGTGGCCATCTTCTGAGGTAGAGCTGTGAAGTCAGGTAAAGCGTCGCGTCCCGTCTTTATAGGGTCAGTTATCTTTGGGATTTGGAAGTAATTTATCGAAGACAATGTTATTTTTAAACACAAACAAAACCCCACCAACCTATTTAAATCAGATATGTGCAAATTCATAGCATAAGCTACTTAGAAAATCATTATGTTGTCTTACAAATAAAATAAAATTCCAATGAGTGCATGGTGGTATTAAACTTAAAGGTGCATAGTCCGATGAAGCATCAAAGTTATAAACTAAAACAATTATCTAGATTTCTTATTTATATACTGATGCACTTATTAAGCATTTTTTGCTTCATAGAAGGGAATACTGAGTCAGTTTAATAGAACCCTTTACTGTGACAGTTTTGGCGTGCCTGCCAAAACTAATTTTAAATGATTACACTTGGAATATCTGAAAACTTAGCCATTTAAAATAAAAATTGCTTCAAACTAAAGTAATGTACATTATGACAATCAATTTAATATATTTATCTCAGAAAAATGACAGAAACTCAAAACCAGCGTACTATGCAGCTTTAACCTAAAAATGTAATTAAAATAAGAGTGTAGGATTTTACGAGATGGACCACTTGTTAAAAAGTTTTCTGATTGGCTCCTCAAACCCAGTGGAAGATTTTCCCCAGTTTTTAGTCTGCCCTGGTACCCTGTTCTTGTGCATGACAACATGGAGTTACTTCGTTATCGCCCGCCCATCCCGGTGCACAGGTGCAGTCACCGGGCCACTGTAACACAGCGAGCCCCGACTGAGAGTTGTAGTGCTAACTCCCTCCACCAGGTGGCAGCAGTGCTTAAGATGCCGGCGTTTGCAAACCAGAATGGCTGCGGAGTGGAGGACGGGGACGCGGAGGTAGAATGACTGCCACTAATACAGGGTCATGTCCACTGACTGCCACTAATACAGGGTCATGTCCACTGACTGCCACTAATACAGGGTCATGTCCACTGACTGCCACTAATACAGGGTCATGTCCACTGACTGCCACTAATACAGGGTCATGTCCACTGACTGCCACTAATACAGGGTCATGCCCACTGACTGCCACTAATACAGGGTCATGTCCACTGACTGCCACTAATACAGGGCCATGTCCACTGATTGCACTAATACAGGGTCATGTCCACTGACTGCCACTAACACAGGGTCATATCCACTGACTGCCACTAATACAGGGTCATGTCCACTGATTTCCACTAATAAAGGGTCATGTCCACTGACTGCCACTAACACAGGGTCATATGCACTGACTGCCACTAACACAGGGTCATGTCCACTGATTGGCACTGACACAGGGTCATACCCACTGACTACCACCAATAGAAGGTCATACCCACTGACTACCACCAATACAGGGTCATACCAAGTGACTACCACTAATACAGGGTCATACATACTGACTACCACTAATACATGGTCATGTCAACTGACTACCACTAATACAGAGTCAAATCAACTGACTACCACTAATGCAGGGTGATACCAACTGACTTCCACTAATACAGGGTCATACCCACTGACTACCACTAATACAGGTTCATACCAACTGACCACCACTAATTACCACTAATTCAGGGTCATACCCATTGACTACCATTATTCCATTAATACAGGTTCATACCAACTGACTACCACTAATACAGGGTGATATCAACTGACTTCCACTAATACAGGGTGATACCCACTGACTACAACTAATTACCACTAATAGTAATACAGGGTCATACGCACGGACTACCACTAATACAGCGTCAAACCAACTGACTACCACTAATACAGTTTCATACCAACTCACTACCACTAATACAGGGTCAAACCAACTGACTACCACTAATACAGTTTCATACCAACTCACTACCACTAATACAGGTTCATACCAACTGACTTCCACTAATACAGGGGCATACCCACTGACTACCACTAATTACCACTAATACAGGGTCATACCCCCTGACTTCCACTAGTCCAGGGTCATACCAACTGACTTCCACTAATACAGGGTCATACCAACTGACTATCACAAATACAGGGTCATACCAACTGACTACCACTAATACAGGGTTATACCAACTGACTTCCACTAATACAGGGTGATACCCACTGACTACAACTAATTACCACTAATAGTAATACAGGGTCATACGCACAGACTACCACTAATACAGCGTCAAACCAACTGACTACCACTAATACAGTTTCATACCAACTCACTACCACTAATACAGGGTCAAACCAACTGACTACCACTAATACAGTTTCATACCAACTCACTACCACTAATACAGGTTCATACCAACTGACTTCCACTAATACAGGGGCATACCCACTGACTACCACTAATTACCACTAATACAGGGTCATACCCACTGACTTCCACTAGTCCAGGGTCATACCAACTGACTTCCACTAATACAGGGTCATACCAACTGACTATCACAAATACAGGGTCATACCAACTGACTTCCACTAATACAGGGTCATACCAACTGACTACCACAAATACAGGGTCATACCAACTGACTACCACTAATACAGGGTTATACCAACTGACTACCACAAATACAGGGTCATACCAACTGACTACCACTAATTCATACTCCTGTTCTGAGGTAGATTCCATTCAGTCAACTTTAACGCTGTGTTTACTTTCATAAAATACCGAGGCCTTTGTTTACTTCAGCTGTCTGTGTTGAGTGGTTTTGTACTATAAATATACAGTTTTATTCAGGCAAAGCGTCTGTGTTGAGTGGTTTTGTGCTATAAATATACAGTTTTATTCAGGCAAAGCGTCTGTGTTGAGTGGTTTTGTGCTATAAATATACAGTTTCATTCAGGCAAATCGTCTGTGTTGAGTGGCTTTGTTGCATAGGAGATATACAGTGTTGCATTCAGGCAAATCGTCGTCTGTGTTGAGTGGCTTTGATTAACTAGATATATTTTATGTTGATTCGGCCATTATTCGTACCAATAGGGTGTTGGTTTCCTAAAGATGTGTAATGTATAATATATGTTACTATATAATATATATACTATATAGATATTATATTATATATATATATAAGAATATATATATATAGATATATATATATATACATATATGAATATAAAATTCATTTACAAAGTGTAACGTCTCTGGTGTACTTTGATGCTTAAAGTGGCTATTACATGAGCAAAACAACAAGTTATTCATGAGTATTATTCTTAAATATAATTAGTCATAATATGATGTGATCGTGTTATATGTTTGTATAATTTGATGTGATCGTTTTATATAATTTTATAATTTGATGTCATTGTCTTAGAAGCTTAAAGGCTGTATGCATTTCTCGTTCAATCATGTATACTTAAGGTATGGTGTCTTTAACAAAAATGGAGTAACTTTCCACTCATTCTGAAGCAGTGTATTTAAAACTAAATAAAAATCTTTGGCGTTTAGCAATAGAATATTTGATAATCAATTTATATATGTACAAAATGGAGATAACATTCTCATTCTTTAATATTTTGATTAATTCCTTAATATTTGTTCACAAAGAAGAATCAAAGAGGAAGGAATTGAATAAGTAGTCGGTTGATTTTCTGAAGAAATTTACCATCTGTATTTAAAGAAAATAGCATTCTTGCTCTTAAGCCCCGTTCACACACGGGTCTTAAGTTGCCTCAACTAGTTCACTTCATCTAAGTCGACTCAGATCGCGCGCTCCTCTCAGGCGAATTAGGGCTGACTCGACTCAACTAGTTCGCCTCAAGTAAACCGCTTCGCGAGGTAGATTAGATGAGGCGAACTAGCTTGAGTCGGCCTAAGTGGCATGTGTGAACGTAACTGGTTTAATTGAGGTGGCTTAAGCACATGGATGGAGACAGCTTCCTAACACTACCAGGTAGTTGCTTTCATAGTAGTTAGAACACATGTTTGGACCGTCCTACATGTTTGGACCGTCCCATTTCTTCATATATCATATGGAGACTGCTTCCTAATAGGTACTTGCTTTTGATAGTGGTTGGAGCACATGTTTCGACCGTCCTACTCTTCCCATCTCTTCGTTAGTTATGTTGTTTGTATGTATATAGTGTGGATGTATGTGTGACGTGTGGATGTACCTGTAGATGTATGTGTGGATGTATGTATGTATGGATACCCATCCTGATATGACCTTAGATGTTGCTAGGACATAAAACAACAACAAACAAACATCGATCTGAGCCTGTTTAACGTACGTGTCTGAACGAGACACACTTTGAAAAGTCTGTGTGTGAATGCACCTCTAGTTCGACTCATGTAGTTCGTCTCATCTAAGTCGGCCTAACGCTGTACGTGTGACCATGGCTTTAGTCTTAGTTTCCATTTTTTGTTCCTGTTACCAAAAAAAGCAGTCCCTATTTTAGAATACTGCTTATTGTTTAGAATAAAATCCTTAAAAAAAATATCTATTAAAAAAGAAATTATTATAAGCCGAATGTGTACATGAGTAGGATATGGTTATGAATCAAATCAATTCTCAGTGAATGTATTGGAGACAAATAACAGAAAACTGCGCCTTAACAAAAATATATTTTAAAAAGTCGCGAAAGCTTTTGAGAAGTTTTTAAAGGATAAAAGAAATGACGGGACCTTGTAGAAGATGAGATCTTAACATGGCATATCTGATAACAACCAGCGATATTTCAAGAAGGTAAACTGCTAGTGATAACAGAGCTTTAATTTCACATCGATTGCCACACCGGGTCCTGATCTGAAAATATTGGGTGCTTGGCGGCCTAGTGCTGGTTCACGACATTAGGCCTATGGTGTATGGTGTGTAGGCCCTACAGGTCACTACTGTATACATGCGGGTTAGTTTACTGGTTTATTCTTCTGCTAAGGTATGTCTGCCTGTCTGTCTCTCTGTCTCTCTGTCTGTCTCTCTGTCTGTCTCTCGCTCTTTCTCTGTCGCTCTCTCTGTCACCCTTTCTGTCACTCTTTCTCTCGCTGTCGCTACGGTGTCTTTCTGTTTGTCTTTCTCTATCTCTATCTCTCTCCCTCTCTCGCTCTTTCTCTCGCTCTGTCGCTAATGTGTCTCTGTTTGTCTGTGTGTTTCTCTCTCTCTGCCCTTCTCACTCTCTCGCTCGCTCTCGCGCTCGTGCTCTCTCTCGCTCTCTCTCTTTCTCTGTCGCTCTCTCTGTCACTCTTTCTCTCGCTCTGTCGCTACGGTGTCTTTCTGTCTGTCTTTCTCTATCTCTATCTCTCTCCCTCTCTCGCTCTTTCTCTTGCTCTGTCGCTAATGTATGTCTGTCTGTCTGTTTCTCTCTCTGTGCCCTTCTCGCTCTCGCTCTTTCTCTTTCTGTCGCATTCTCTTGGTTTCTCTTGCCCTTTCTCACTGTCTCTTTCTCTGTCGTGCTCTCTCCCTCTCACTCCCGCTCTTTCTCTTGCCTTCACTGTCTCTTTCTCTCTCTCACTCACTCTCACTCTCACTCTTTCTCTCGCGCTCACTGTCTCTATCTCTCTCTCTTTCGCTCTCTCTCTCTCTCCACGCACACACACACACACATTCCTAAGCGTACACAGATCAACTTTGATCTCCCCATGTTTTTTTTTATCTTCCCCGACCTCACAGTGCTCCAGCTCTCACTCCCAGTGCCGATTACAAACATGGCTGCGTTGACTTGACTGTGACCATTTCCGCGTCTTTCAGATTGAAGAAAATGCCCGGATGCTGTCAGAGATGGCCCAGACGCCAACGGGGCAGAAGACAGGCGCGCTGGACAAGTTCCGGGGCGGGGCGAAGAAGGCAATGCTCATGTGGGCACAGAAGGCAGTCACCAAGTAGGCCACTTTTTCTACGACTGTATATTTAAAGCTGCATAGTCCATAGAAGCATCACATTTTCAAAGCCAAAGCAATTATCTAGAATTGGTTCTATGTATTTAATTTAGATACTGGCGCACTTATTAAGCACTTATTAAGGGCGCACTTAGGGAGTATTGGGACAGTTTAAAGCTGCATAGTCCGATGAAAATCAAATTTTCAAAACCAAACCAATTATCTAGATTTGATTTCACATATCTAACTTAGATACTGATGCACTTATTAAGCATTTGTTTCTGCGTAGAAGGCAACACTGAGTCAATTTAACAGAACCTGTTACTGCAGAAGTCTATGGTGTCAGAGTTTTGGCAAGCATGCCAAAACTAATTTTCCATGTTTGCAATCAAAATATCTTAAACGTTTACCATTTAAAATAAAAGTAAGTTGAACTAATGTAAAGTAGATACTAGTGATCGATAAAATATATTTATCTCAGAAAAAATACAGAAATTCTAAACCATCGGACTATGCAACTTTAATAGAAGCTGTTACTGCAGAACTCTATGGTGTCAGAGTTTTGGCATGTTTGCCAAAATTAATTTGACATGTTTTCACTTTAAATACCTCAAATCTTAGCCATCTAAAATAAAAGTTACTTCAATTTAATGTATTTATCTCAGAACAATGACATAAACTCGAAACCATCGGACTATGCAACTTTAAATAGATTAAAAACAAGTTAAGAAATCACCGTTAACGGAAAAGGGTTTCACCGTGAAGACGATGTGTTGTTACATTTGAACTCTGACAAATTTTACATACTTTTTCAGTTTCCCACTAGGTAGCGCCACTGTACCCTCGCCCTAAGCATGGTTACACTGAAAATGCGGAGAAACTTGGCCATATGCTTGTTATAAATCAGCAGAGCGTGACCTTTTTTAACAAGTTTCTGGGGTTCACAGAGAGGTCACGAATGCCGATTGTTTGTTTGTTGGGGACTTACATCCTGGCAACATGGAAGGATGAAAACATATCGGGATGGGTACCAACTGTGCACTCACGGTGACTGTATAGTGCTGCCCCGCTGTGAAGACCAGGCCTCTGCTGGCACCATGACCAATTTCCCACTCAGTCACATTATCCTGGTACTGAGCTGACCAGTCCTTGTCCTTGCTGAGCGCCAGGCTAGGTAGCGACAAGTATCAGGTTTTGAATTGACTCCTTCTGCTTGCACTCTACCAATTCGGTGGGGAATGCCGACGATGTACGACTGTGAAATAGATAGTCACTTCAATCGGCTGGTGAGTGCCCGGCTTTAGGGATTGCTACCGACATCGTCAGATACTTTAACCAGTTTAAGCAAATATAATAGTAACCCATAGTGTGTGTATATGCTGTATAAGAATTATACGAGTATAATAACCGCGAAATCCATGCTCCGTCCTCACACCCACCTACCAGTAATCGGGTGATGGGAGCCTCAGGCTAGTTATCTACTGCTCCAACCTACTTAACCTAAGCTCCAACGGTGGCGCCACCACTCGCCTTGCTCAATATCCAGACTTACTTACCGCCATTTGAATATAGAGTAGAACCTCTCTAAATCGACCGAGTATGGTATCGACTTTAAATGGTCCATTTAGGGAGGTGGTCGGTTTAGGCAGTTTTTTTCATCATTACAATGGTTTGTTATTGTATTGGGAATCGTTTGGGACCCAAATAAAGTAATAGATATAGGGGAGTGGTGGATCTGTGGAGGTGATCGGTCAGAGAGATATTACTGTACATATACATTTAATAGAACAAATCCTCTGGTGCGACTGACAATGTGACTACGAAGGCCAGTAGTGGTGCCAGCAGTGGTGCCAGCAGTCACATGGGTGGAGTCAAGGAGGCATATTACAGAATAATAACATATATATATAATAACAATAATTCCCTTCCGTGCCTTTATACTCGCATAATGCATTATGCATCACATATAATATATACACACACCTAGATACATAAATGAGCAAAATACTGGTGCCTACCAGTTGTAGCTGGTTGGTACACTGTAGGCTAGTTGTGACCCTACTGCATAGTACAGATCAGGTTTATGCAGTTCCATACTGGCGGTGATGTATTTTGTTACACACGGCAACACTGGGTGTACTTGTACACACCCGACACATAAGGCAAACTAAAATAAAAAGTTGATCATCCTTTTGATCACGCAAATCTAGGTCGGTCGGTCGGTTTAAAACAATATATATTTTTTTCAACATTTGTGTCATGATTTCAATGATCAGTTTCAATGCATGCACATGGTGTTATGGTGTTTACAACTGTCCATGCATAGTTATGTGTGATGTCTGATGTATGCCGTAAAACGTAATACGTATCTATGTTGCACAGATTGGGTGCTTACAAAAGGTGAATTGCTGCTAGCCCGACACATATTTAACTGTTTACAAAATAAAATTAAAAAAATTTAAAGTCAGGGGCGGGCGATTGTTCAGGCACTGGCGGGGACGGTCAACAGTCTTTCTTTTATTTGGCCTAATATGTTTGATAATCTAGCAGCTGTCACATACATCACGCTGGTTGTTAATAGTGTAAAGAATCGGTAGAGCCGGCCTCCTGAGTGAGGCAGTTCCGTCTGGCCTGCCCAAGCCTGTCTCCACGCTGACGTCACCACCTTCCGCCTCAGTCCCAGTCATATCAGTTTGATCTAGGATTGTAGGTGTAAATGACATTAACTATACAAGAGCATTGACATTTTTATATTTTGCTTAGAGATGTTATAGATAGGGAGTGATTAGCAAGTGTCTGCTTTTCCAGTCATACAGTAATACAAGCAGTGGGTTAGGCCTAGATATGGGGGTGGGGTGGGGGTGGGGGGGTGAGGGGTATGGCGTGGTTATGGGACTGGAATGTGCCTTTAATTTATATGCTGTATTGAGTGTTTTGTATTCATTTTTAGGTTAGGGGGTCTTAGTGGCAGGACTGGTGTTATTACTGAAGTTATATGTACGTTATTACTAACATATATATGCATATTCGTTAATATATACACCCACATACATATGTATGCATAGAGGTTGACCATCACTTATCCGGTTCAATCAGTAATCTGATTCAATCAGTAATCCGGTACTAATTTCCACTAGAGCAATTTCAAATTTCCCCATCAGTTTGGAAATAATGAACATATGCATGCTGCAGGATAAACTAATCAAAGGAAGGCTAAAATATATGAAACAGCTCAGCTTGCAAGATATGTTTAAAAAGAATAGCTGGAAAGAGTGCAACAGAGGAGTCAACACTTCAATATCCAGTGACTTCAACATCTGATCTCTCACTGTCATTATCAGTTCCTGATATTTAATTAACCAATATGTATATGTTTTTTTCTTCTTGAATATTTATACTGCCCATCGTGGATAAGTCTGAATAGAATTGTTTTCACCATTAGACAGTTTGTTGATAGAAAGCCCGAGCCTACACTTTTACCGACCCAAGGGATTTTTAACCTCCCACACCACATAGACATTGTATGAGAGCAACAAGCCTTTGGTGACACTGTAAGTTATACACAGCTGTGGAAATCCAAATTGGTAGAGGTGGGGGGGGGGGGCATGGGGAATCGAACCACCAACCTTCTGATTAAGAGTCCGACCTAGAAAAAGTCAGACACTCTAACCACAGAAACACCACAAAGTATATATTTGTATATATATATCCCTATATATGAGGTTTGATAGAACTTGCAAATCGAATGTATAGAATAGGGTCACAATGTAAAGTGCTTGCACTTTCGGCCCCGCTATTCATTAACCAAGGTGATCAACTTAAATGTCACCTCCGAGCAGAGTGTCATCTGACTAAGCTCATATCAACTGTAGTGCACAACCACTGGTCTACAACTGGTTCATCAAAGGCTAAAATATACTTGTTGTCCTGCCTGTGGGAAAGTGCATATAAAAGACCCCTTGCTGCTTATTGGAAAGAGTAGCCTATGTGGCGGTAGTGGGTTTCCTCCAAAGAAATATGTCAGAATGACCATATGTTTGACATCCAATAGCTGGTGATACGAAAGTCAATGTGCTCTTGAGGCGTGGTTAAATAAAACAAGTTTTACGATAGTGCAATAAAGCTGGGCAGTGTGGCATTCCAATCGAGCCAGGTGACGCAGACGTCGTTAGTCACCAGGTGGCGCCACCTCGGTACTCAGTAGTTCCCTTATCAAGTAAACATTGACTCTCTTGGAGACCTCTCACCTCGTAGCACCCACAAGAGCTCTAGGCGGATCTTGTTGGGATATCTGAGAAATAGCATAAATATAACACGCGCCGACACTCAGTAATGCTGGGTGTTAACCAAGGCGCGCGTGCCGACACGACAGCGTTCGTCGCCAGTGCAGAGCCGACACACAGCGAGCTCTGTATTACGAGTTATGCTGGGTCTTAACCAAACCGAATTGCAAACGCGACAGCGCCGAGCAGTGCATTGTTGATGCATGACCAGCAAAGCTATGCTCGGTTTTAACCAAGCGGACCGTGCCAACACAACAGTGTTTGTTTGACGCTGCATGATTTAAATACACAAAGATGAAAGATCTCCGCGTTTTTGACGGATTTCCATTAAACAAAATATTTGCAGATTAATGTTAAACAAAATGTCAAGGAATCGGGATGAATATGACAATTGGTTAGTTTGAAATCGCGTTTTATATGCCCTTAGATATTGCTAGAACATAAAACCCTAACAAAAATGAGTTAGTTATGGGGGCCATAATATAGGCACAACAAGGACAGTTGAAACCTGACTTCCAGCATTTTCCCGCGATTCCCCGACAGTGCGAATCCTATGGCGGGAAATCCATGTTTTCGCGGAAATTTGCCATCGGTGTATTATTCTCGGGTTGATTTCCGCGTGTTTTGCCTCAGACCACTTTCATCCCTGAATACAGCAAGCCCTGCATATGCGGTATGCTGCGACTTAACCAAGCTTCCGCGATTATACAACATTGTAACCGACTGTTTGGTACCTCCTATAAGTCGTCATGCTGTGTCAGCAGAACTGAGATCAGCATTTTGGCTTCAAATTACAGTAAAACCTCTCTAACCGACCACCTCTACAGATCGACCACTCCCCTATATCAATCACTTTATTTGGGTCCCAAACGATCGCCTGTACAATACCATTGTAATGATCTTAAAAAACTCCCTAATCCGACCACCTCCCTAAATGGACCATTTAAAGTCGGTCTCATGGTCGGTCGATTTAGAGAGGTTTTACTGTAGTTGGCCAGCATTTTGGTTAGCGGTTTGTTTTATGTAATAAAAATACGCAGGTTCTGTTATATTACTAGTTATATTGTTTATTTTAAGCATTTGTTTATCACGGAAATCGCGTGTGATATGACCTTCTAATAGTACAATACACCATAGGTTTTGAACGGTGTTAAATATATCACAGATCGGAGGGTAAGACTTATGACCGAGTATCGACAGACATGCGCAGAACGCATTACATTTCAGCCGAGTAGAGTTGTATTAAATTAGAGATATATTGGGATGTTATAAAATTACCTGTTTTTCTTTTGTTCATGTTGGCTTGAAACCTGGCTAAAGCCATAAGTCAAGTTTTCTAAAAGTTCGTCTTCAATGCAATTCTAGTTCTACCACTGGTGACCTTGGTCACAAGACATTCCCAAACTGCTTGCTTCCTATCTGAACTGTTCCTTCTATGACGTCACCAACTACGCATGGCGCAAACCAACCTCATGTGTGCGTGCGTGGTGAGATGGTATCAAGCACTTTGGGCATTATTCATGCAGGCAACATTTAAACAAAATCTTTACTGATGAATCAATTTGAAAATGTCAAATTATGAAGGGTTTAGGTATCTAGACCTTCCCACAAAGCCCAGAAGGCCTATCCGCGTCAGGAGTATATAGCCTTTAAATGTCGAGTGTCGAGGCCAGTGGGTCCAGTGCCCTATGGTGGCCACGTCACCCTGTGACCCAGTGACCCTGTGGCCCAGACACGCTTACTTTACACCTCCGCAAGCTGGTCCGGCACCCAGAACTTGACGGTGACGGGGATCTTCTTGAAGCCCTCAGGGTCACTGGCCAGGAGGCGCTCCAGGTTCGCCACGCAGGCCTCGGTGGGCAGGCAGGGTCCCAGGAACTCGAGCAGCAGGGTGTCCTGCCGGCACGTGGTCGAGTAGTCCTTGAAGCTGACCCGGTTGTCATGGTCGTGGTCCGTCTTCTTCAGCGCAATCTCCACCAGGTCCTTCATGCCTTCGTCCATGTCCTCGTCTGTGGACTGCTTCACGATGGACCTCTTCAACAATTGGAAAATCTCTTCACGCGAGATGTAGCCGTCGGCGTTCATGTCGTAGACGGCGAAGCAGAAGATGAGCTTCTCCTCGAAGGAGCCCCTGAGGAAGATATGCATGCCCCGAATCCACTCGTCCTGGTTCAGCTGCAGGTCGTTGTCCCTATCGAAGGCCTTGAAGATGCGGTCCATGATGATGTCGTCAGTCATTTGGAAGACGTTGTGGAGGATGATGCGGAACGAGTTGCGGTCCATCTTCGGCTTTTGTTGTGTCGCCTGGAGTTAGAAAATTGCATCTATGAAAAGGGTCTTTTAATTAATGGCTCTTATATATACACTTTTAGCTTTTAATCCTTAAAATGTCAAAAGTACTTTAAGCATCCTGAGATATAACTGAACACAAACATTGATATTGGACCTGAATCTTTGGATTAAAGCCTCGCACCAGAGTCAGTTCGATATATAGATTTTATCAGACCATGAAGGGCACAGCAAAGATGGTTGGTTGTTGGGAGTTTGATGTCCTGGCAACATCTAAGGTCATATCAGGACGGATACTGACTTGTGACAGTGTACACTCATGGTGACTTTATAGGTCTGCCCCACTTGGAGACCAGGCCACCAGCACCATCACCTGATATCCCACTCAGTCACATTATCCTGACACCAAGCCAACCAGTCCTTGCCCTATCCTAATAATGCCAAGCGCCTGACCAGGAAGCGGCATGTATCAATTTTTTAAGTCATTGGTTTGACTCGACCAGGAATTGAACTCCCGACTTTACGCGCGGGAGGCTTGCGCTCTACCGTTTCGGCCACCCGGTCCGGTGGCACCCCAGAGAAAGTGGCACTTAAGTCTTTAACAAAATAGAGTTGAGACCAGTCAGCCTGTCGCCGACTTGTCAATGAAACAGAGGCCTGTGCAGGGCGCTTTGTGTTTTAACATGAACACATTGATACGACTGACCTGCTGGAACTTGCTGAGCAGTTTTTCCGTTTCCTCCTTAGTGAAGTGGTATTTTCTGCACAGAGTCTCCGCCTGCTGGACCAAGCTCTGACGCTTTGTGGGCGGCAACTTCTTGCTGTTGCTCATAGTGAATGTGTGAGTGGTGGCGGTGTGAGTGGTGGCTGTGTAGTGATTGTAAGTGGTGGTGACTGTGAGTGGTGACTGTGTGAGTGGTGGATGTGTAGTGACTAAATGGTGGTGACTCTGTGAGTGGTGACTGAGTGGTGTTGAGTGATGACTGCGACTGGTGACTGCGTGGTAATTGTGTGAGTGGTGACTGTGAGTAGTAACTATGGATAGTAACTGTTGGTGTTGAAAGCATAAGTGGTGGTTACCATGGTGACAGTGTGAGTAGTAGTTCAGTGAGTGGTAGCTGGAAATGGTGACTGGGTTTTCTCAGTGTGACTAATGAAAATGCAATATTCAGTGTGAGTGTTCACAATGTGAGCGGTAGCTGTGAGTATTCACTGTGAGTGGTAGCTAGGAGTATTCACTGTGAGTGGTAGCTGCGAGTGTTCCTAGTCTGTGTTCACAGTGTGAATGGTGACCATGAGTGTTGACAGTGTGAGTGTTGACAGTGTGGTCGCGGTGTGAATGGTGACAGTGAGTGATCACAGTGTGAGTGTTCACATTATGTTCACAGTGTGAGTGGTGACTGTGAGTGATCACAGTGTGAGTGTTCACAGTGTGTTCACAGTGTGTTCACAGTGTGAGTGGTGAGTGTTCACAGTCTGAGTGTTCAGTGTGAGTGCTCACAGTGAGTATTCACAGTGCGAGTGCTGACTGTGTTTACAGTGTGAATGTTGTGTGTTCACAGTGCGAGTGCTGACTGTGTTCACAGTGTGAGTGGTGTGTGTATTCACAGTGTGAGTGGTGTGTTTGTTCACAGTGTGAGTGTTGTGTGTGTTCACAGTGCGAGTGCTGACTGTGTTCACAGTGCGAGTTGTGTGTGTGTTCACAGTGTGAGTGTTCAGTGTGAGTGTTCACAGTGAGTGTTCACAGTGAGTGTTCACAGTGCGAGTGCTGACTGTATTCACAGTGTGAGTGGTGTGTGTGTTCACAGTGTGAGTGGTGTGTGTTCACAGTGAGTGTTCAGTGTGAGTGTTCACAGTGAGTGTTCACAGTGCGAGTGATGACTGTATTCACAGTGTGAGTGGTGTGTGTGTGTTCACAGTGCGAGTGGTGTGTGTGTGTTCACAGTGTGAGTGTTGCCTGTCTGAGGAGTAGTCACAGTGTGAGAGTTGAGTGGACAGTGTTGAGCGCTAAGTGCTCAGAATGTGCGCAGTGTGGCAGCGACCCTAACACTAACTAACACCCACTACCAACAACGCCTAAAGCCAAACATTAAGCAAGGGCTCCGTAAGTAACAGCAATGGGCCGCCCACCAAACAAAGCCACCGGGCGAAGTGGCCGAATCGGTAGAGCGCGGGCCTCGCGTGCGGGAGATCGGGAGTTTTGTTCCCGGTCGACTCAAACCAATGACTTATAAAATTGATACTTGTCGCTTCCTAGCCTGGACCTCGGCATTAATAGGATATGACAAGGACTGGTTAGCTTATTGTAGGGATAATGTGACTGAGTGGTATATTGGGTCACTGTGCTGGTGGCTTGATTTCCCAGTGGGGCAGCACCATGAGTGCGCACTGTCACAAGTTGGTACCCGTCCTGGTATGACCTTAGATGTTGCCAGGACATGAAACTCCAACAACCAACCAACCAAACAAAGCCTGCCCGCACCAGCGACACTCACCGCGGCTGGTCGGGGAGGGGGCGGGGCGCTGTGTATTGTGTAGGCAATTAGTTACTTCAACTGACGTGTAGCTTGTTTGTTGGGGTTTTATTTCCTAGCAACATCTATGGTGATATCAGGTGAGATACTGACTTTTGACAGTGCACACTCATGGCGACTTTATAGTGCGGACCCACTGCGAGCTCAGGCCGCTGGCACCATGCCATGATATCGCACTCAGTCACATTATCCTGATACTGAGCGGACCATTCCTCGCCCTATCCGAGTAATGCGCGAGTGCCAGGATAGGTGTCTGCTTTATAATTTGTCAGCCAATAAATCGAACTTGTAATACTATATAGGCTTGGCTATTGACTTTATGCAGTAGACAACAAGGAGCATATTGAAGATTGGAGAGAATGGAAGGGGAGGGGAAAAGGGAGTATACAATTTCTTTGTTGCGTTAGAGACTGTTGCTTGTCACTAAAGGTGAATAAGATCATTGGTGAGTCAGTGTGCTGTCTTGCGATGGGTTCGAACCCTGGTCGAGTCGAACCAATGACTTTAAAAATGTATACTTGTCGCTTCCTAGTCAGGCGTTCGGCATTATTCGGATAGGACAAGGACTGGTTGGCTCAGTGTCAAGATAATGTGACTGAGTGGGATATCAGGTCATGGTGCTGGCGGCCTGGTCTCCCAGTGGGGCAGCACTATAAAGTCGTCATGAGTACGTCCTGATATGACCTTAGATGTTGCTAGGACGTAAAACAACAACAAACAAACAAACCATCACCGTCATTGTTTTTTTGTGTTAAGCTCCAGTGTTGGGTGTCTTTTTACTTTTACTTTTTGTTTACAAATGGTTCCATGTGGCATAATAACAGTGGGTTTCGAAGCAATTACATTGTATTTAACATTACTACTTATGTGTGGTTGGGTATTGTTGGTAGCAAGGATCACCATAAAATATACTTATTTGAACAAATATATATACAGTACAATCCCGCTAAACCAAGCTCGGTTAAACCAAACGATCGGTTAATCCAAACTTTTTTCGGCGGCCCGGCAAAATACTACCATTTATCATATAAAAATGTTGGTTAAACCAAAGTCGGTTCATCCAAAGTATCGGTTAATCCAGACAAAATTGTCGGCTCCAGGCCACTTCCGGTGCAGTTAAACCAAACTTTCATGTGGTTTTAAGGTCACCTGAGACTTTTTTATATGATAAATGGTAGTATTTTGCCAGGTCGGCGAAAAATGTTTGGATTAACCGATCGTTCCATTTAACCGAGGTTGGTTTAATGGGGTTAAGCTGTATATACATAAAAAACAATAATCATAGTGTCCACATACATTGTACATTCATAATGGACCCCCATTTTTGCCAAAACCAGGTCAAAGTCAAAGCTCGGTTAATCCAATGATCGGTTAATCCAAACAAATCTCTAGGGTCCCTTCAAGTTTGGTTTAACGGGGTTATACTGTATATGTGTTTTTTGGCAATTTGGGGTGATATATAAGGCTTTTACGCCTGAGTTGCCGAATTAATATAACAATTGACACAGTTTTAAATGAGTACTGTAAAAACAATTTGTTGCTGTAAATAATTTATTCAGCAAATAAAACCTATTGTCAACATTGTAACCCTGGTCTTCCAGCCATGTGATATGTTTGACTAATAATGCACAAGTGAGATTATACAGCTACACAAACAATAAGCAGTCAACACTTGTGGGCAAAAAGCTTGTTTTATTTAACGATGCCTCTAGAGCACATTGGTTTTCATATCATCGCCCATTTGATGTCAAACATATGGTCACTGACTCACTCTCACACTGAAGGCAACCCACGGCCACCAAATAGGCTACTCTTTCCGATAAGTAGCAAGGGGTCTTTTAAATGCACTTTCCCACAGACAGGAAAGCACATACCACAGCCTTTGATGAACCAGTTGTGGACTACTGTTTGGAATGGAAAATAGCCCTAACTGCAAATGGGTCCACTGAGCAGGATCGATCGGATGACCGACACCTTCACAGGTGGACACTCTAGCGCCTGAGCTACGTGCTCTTGTAGGCAATGCACACACAGAGAAACAATGCGCTAAGGATACAGCTGGGTGAAGAAAAAAAGATTCATTTCTATATGTGGCACATCATCCTATAGGAACTGCTGATGTTCAGCAGAAAAATCTAGTTCCTTGAACGACAATGGTTGCCACACGTCAGGGAAAAATCATGGAAAAGTGTTTTTTTTCAAGGTCAGTGAATTTTGGAATTTGTCAGGGAAAATGGAATTTTGACAAATGTCAGGGAAAAATGAAATTTTCAGATCAATGTGTGAAGAATTGACCAACGCTGACACCCTCGAAATCTGTGTATATTGAAGAAAAGTAACTATGCCAAATTCCACTCTGCTTATAATAAATATACGACATATTTATGCAATTATTTTAGTATATATTTGGTTGTCATCAAAACTAACAACCTATGGAGCCTTGCTGTGACCCAGAACAATCACCTTGGGTACAGGAGTTGCCAAGAAAGGTGTATAACTGTTTAAGGTATGGTGTTTCGTAAGTCTGAGCATAAAATAACAAAATAATTGGGAGGAAAGGATGGCGTTTGTGGTGGTTGGAGGCCAGGGAATTTTGACATCTCTGGTTTGTGGCAAACTGGACAAACTAGAATAAGAACAATTCTACAAGTCGATGCTTGTGGGTAATGAATGCAGAGAGAACAAACTACGCTAAAACTACAAGTGAATGCCATTCGGTTTTTCTACACACTATATAATCCGTGGGTCCTTAATTTCTACAGTGATGGGCCAATTGACCCATTTTTAATCATTTCTCGCTGATAACAAGACGCTATGGTCGAAATGGAAGATTCAAGTTCAAATCCCAGGCGAGTCAAACCAATGAAATTGATACGTGTCATTACCCAGCCTGGCGCTTGGCATTAGCAGGCTAGGACAAGGACTGGTTAGCGAAGTATCAGGATAATGTGACTGGGATATTGGGTCATGGTGTCTGTAGTCCGGTCTCCCAGTGGGGCAACACTATGAAGTCATGATGGGATTATTAGGTTGATGGTTATACTCTATTTTCCTTTAGATTCAAGTAACTTTTGTTTTAAATGGCTAACTTTGGACATGTTTGAAGTTCAAACATGTAAATTTAATTTTGTCAAGCACACCAAAACTCGGACACAATAGGTTTCAGCAGTAGAAGATTCTAACACGTTTAATAAGTGCATAAGTATCTAAGTTGGATACGTAGGTTCAAATCTAGATAAATGTTTCGGTTTTGAAAATTTATCGGACTGTGCCGCTTTAAGATGCATTAAATATTCATTTAAAGGAACACATGGCAAAACCACGTGACCAGATCTTTAAGGCCCCCTTCACATGTGTGACGTCACAGAAGGTGGATCTGAGCTCTAACCCAGGTGCCATGTTGGTTAAGCTGAGAAGTGTCCTGAGGCAGAGCAAATTTAGGTACTGGTGCCACTGCAAGGGGATCTGTCTGGGCAGGTGCACCTTTCAGTCCGCGCGCAGTACTCCCAGCGTAAGATTTAGCGGCGTCGTGGAGTGCACCTCTACTATATAGCACTAAATTAGCAAGGGCACACGGCGGCGGCGGCGGCGGCGATTTGTTTACTTTACGTTCGTCGATTCGAAAATATAAATATTAATATCGCCGCCGTTGCGGCGGCAGCGTTAATATTGCTTCGAATTTAGGGTTAATTTAATAAAATTTCACTTATTGCTTATGTAATTCTGTTAAATATGACAGCATTGAATAGATTTGGGCCTAATGAACTCGCTATACCTCCTATTTTCCAGGGGTAACGTAACACCGGTTAAGCTTTTGGTGTTAGGCCTATCACCGACTCGTGCATACCATTTTTCACCGCTAAACATGAATTCCCGCCAAACACCGTTTTGCAATGCTAACACAGATTCCTGCATACGGCCCCCAGGGGCCGTATGCAGGAGTCGGTGGTAATCGGTGGTAGCGAGCCAAAACGGTGGTAGGCGGGAATTTCCCGGTTAGCGGCGAAAATTGGTATGCATGAGGTGGTGATAGGCCTAACACCAAAAGCTTAACCGGTGTTACCCTACCCCTGGAAAATAGCAGGTATAGCGAGTGCATTAGGCCCAAATCTATTCAATGCTGTCACATTTAACAGAATTAGATACGCAATAAGTGAAATTTGATGAAATTTACCCTAAATTCGAAGCAATATTAATGCTGCCGCGGCGACGATATTAATATTTTCGAACCGATGAATGCAAGCAACCGCCGCCGCCGCCAGTATGGAAAGTGACGTCGATGCGGCGGCAGCAGCCATTTGTTTACTTTACGTTCGTCGATTCGAAAATATAAATATTAATATCGCCGCCATTGCGGCGGCAGCGTTAATATTGCTTCGAATTTAGGGTTAATTTCATCAAATATCACTTATTGCATATCTAATTCTGTTAAATATGACAGCATTTAATATATTTAAGCCTAATTTATGGGTACAGACGCAGAGGGATTTCCCCAATCTATAAATAATTTCACGTTTAGCTATAATGTAAGTGTTACCCGCTCCTGCATACCACTTGACACAGTTCCCGACGTCGGTGATAGCTAACCGGTGTCAGGCTTTAACACCAAACGCCGCTAACACTGACTCCTGCATACGGCCCCCAGGTCTCTAATTTATTACTTCGCCAACAGTCAACAAGCTTAACTGTGTGGCTGGGGAGTGTGTTTGTGTGTGTGTGGGTGGGTTGATTTTTTTATTTTAATTTAAACAAAATTAATTCTGGGGCTGCCGCTTTATGCGTGAGCTCAGTGTGCACGCGCGTGCACGCGTAGGTAGGTGTGCTCGTGTGTACAGTGTGCGCGCTGTGGCTGGCGGGACGGCGGGTCCCAACCTGTCCTGGCCTGTCCTCAGGGCCCCTGGCCTGCAGCTGGTTGCCTCGTTCTGACTTAGCACCAGCAGGCCAACGGGGTCTCCATTCTCATAGGTTGGGTCCGACAGGTTCTCTACATGCCAACCGATGGGGCCTGTGTATTATATAGCCTTTGGTGACATGCGCACTTGCCCTATAGACCTGTGACACACTTTGACACCTAGCAGGTTGTGTCACAGCCTGAGGAGAAATATATTTCGCGGGCGTGGGTTCTCAGTGGCAGACCTTGGGAGTCTGATTGATTGACAGACTGTGGAATGGTTAATTGACACAGCAAGACATTTCGCAGGCGTGGGTTCTCAGTGGCAGACCTTGGGAGTTTGATTGATTGACAAACCATGGAATGGTTAATTAACTCAGGGAGAAATTTCACAGGCCTGGGTTCTCAGTGGCAGACCTTGGGAGTCTGATCTACAGACCAGGGAATCTTAGTCGGTTATTTGGACTCAGGAATCTCAGACCTGAGATATCAAGAAGTGAGCCAGGAATGTTATTTACACACATTGGAATCTTACCAACACAACCTTGGAATCTTAGCGATAAGCAGTTCCCATACACACAGACTATGGGAATCTTCTTAACTGACCCGGGATATATTAACAGACCCAGGATCTATTGACAGACCCGGGAATCGTGTTGATAGACTCGGGAGTCTTATAGACAGAGCTGGGAATCTCATCGATACAGCTGGAATCTCACCAACATTCTCAGAAAGTCACTGTCAGACGTAGAGATTTGACCGATACATTCAACGTTTTACTGGCAGACCAGATGTCTCACTGAGACATCTGGCATCTGATTGACAGGAACCGAGATCTTATCAACGCACCGGAAGCATGCTTGAAAAACATCCGCGATTTCGCGGATTTAATCGATTTTCGATAAGCGCCTATTAACTATCACAAAATAGCAGCAATATGTGGCAGCAGTTGGTCTGTCAGGATCCCTTAAATAGGGAGTGGATTGTCCTGATATGACCTTAGCTGTTACTAGTATGTAAAACCGAAAGAAGCAAGCAAAAGCAAGGAGTGGATCTCCAAGAAAATCTAGACATTCTCCCATAGGCTTAACGCGGACAATTTCCGGAAGCCAAGTTTCATACTCTCTAAGGATATTCTTAGCACCATACCTATGACCAATCATTATATATTCTGCTTGGAGAGCATTCTGCTGCCATTATTGTGACTGTATTATCGCCCGCCTCACCATCGAATTCCGCTTTTTTTTCTCCCTCCAACACCACTTTCATCGCAGCGGATACCTCATCGAAAAAGACGAGATCACGCCAACACACCCCGAGATCTCGCCAACAGACACATAATCTCATTGATATATAGATAGACCCAGGGTCTCACCAATGGGCAGATTTATTCGTGCATGCCGGGATTAAGTCAATTGACCTGACCTCTGCCGGGGTGTTCAACTGTGTGAGCTATTTACTATAGTCGACTTTGCTGAAGACACCATGCCGGGGAATGAAGGCTGGTGTCTGGCTGAAGCAGGCCGGTGCCAGGCTGGTGCAGGCTGGTGGTGGTTGGCGGGGGGTGCCGTGGGGTTGGTGTGTGAGAGGGGCATTGTTCCGGTCAGATTCCCCCGGTTCCTGGCTACATGAGCAGGGTGAGTGATGAGTGAGGGCAGCTGGGCGAGCATGTAAAGTGAGGGTCTCTGGGCACGGGCATGGGCATGGCTTAACTCCAGAAACTCACTGTAAGATACAGGCAGCCTCAACTGCACCTTCATTCACTTCAAGTACAGACTGGTGGGATATGGTCTGACTGTATGTATGCATGCAAGCTGTTAGCAACAACTGAAGAAGCAATCAGCTCAGACTCTATTTGCAACAACTGAAGAAGCAATCAGCTCAGTCTATCATCAAATTGTTAGCAACAACTGAAGAAGCAATCAGCTCAGACTCTCATCAAATTGTTAGCAACAACTGAAGAAGTAATCAACCCGGACTCTCATCAAATCTGAAAGGATGGCCAGATTTACTTGTTTTCATTGAGTGCAGTCAGAGAGTGGTCTTACAGAGGTACACGCCATGATGAACTAATACCTAAGGTGGCACAGTCGAACGTCGTCATAGACATACAGTACAGTAGAACCAACAACCATAGAGTACAGTGGTACACTTAGCCATACAGTACAGTTCGACCCTTAACCATACAGTGCAGTGATACACTTAGCCATTCTGTATAGTGGCACACGTGCAGTACGGTGGCACATATAACCATATAGGACAGTGACACACATAGACCTACAGTACTGTGGCACACATATCCATACAATACAATGGCACATACACAGTACAGTGGCACACATACAGTACACTGGTACATATAACCATACACTACAGTGGCATATATAAACATACAGTACAGAATTACACAGAACCATACAGTACAGTGGTACACATAATGTACAGTGGCACACATACACATACAGTACTGCGGCACACATAGCCATACAGTACAGAATTACACAGATCCATACAGTACAGTGGTACACATTGTGTACATTGGCACACATACACATACAGTACAGAAACACCATAGCGATGGCATCCCTCCCGGAGTACGAGCTGATTGATCTGAGTCAGGACGACCCGGGCCGGCTGTGTTCGCGCGTGCTCGGCGCGCACCGTCTCACGCCGCCGCGCACCTCGCGCATCCCGCGCCCCAAGAGTGCTGTGCCCGTCCTCGTGGCCGGCGGGCCGCGCACCCCGGAGCGCCGCCACAAAAGGGACCGGCCTCAGCCGGTAGAGATCCAGCGCATCAAGTCAATGTCGTCCATCTATGGTGACGTCAGAGAAGACCGGAAGTCGCTGAGGCGAGCTTCCGGTCGCAGCAAGAGCAGGGACGACATCAGTGAGAGCCACGACAAGGCGCATCACAGACGGGCATCCCCACACCCACACCTACATCCACACGCACACCCACACCACTCGCCGTCGCACTCGCCGGGCCCGGAGGAACTTGACCCCGGGGCCAACGCGAGCATGCGCTCGGGAAAGCTTCGGGCCAACAAGAAGACGATGCTCAAGTACATGATCCACGAGGTCCGTGAGCTCCGCAAACAGCTCGACCCCAACTCGGAGACGAGCTTCGGGTCCTCGCGCCGCTCGACCTCCTCACGCCCCCTGGTGGTGGAGCTGAGTGACGGGGAGACTGACCCTGCTGGAGCTGGAGGAGGAGGGGGCGGAAGCGGAAGCGGAAGCGAGGGGCAGGTGAGCCGGACCGTGCGGCACCACGCCCGCCAGGTGGTGCGTGACGGGCATGGCGACGTACTGGAGGAGCGCGAGTTCACCAACTCACTGACCGTGACATCAGAGCAGCGTCCCAGCTCACCAGCCCCCAGCGCTGCACCAGAGGGTATCGGAGAGGCGCCGCCTACCGGGCGGTCCACTCCTGGTCCGCCAGGGGGCGAGGTGGAGCTGTTTGAAGTCATCTCCCCGTGCGCGTCCTCCTGCACACCGGTCACCGTGATCGTGGAGACGGACGCTGGGCCGGCGGAGACGCTGAGGGATCTGCAGATGTAAGCGGGTTGTCTTTGTTTGAAGCCCCATGGTTGAAGTCTGGATCATGGATGGGTAGTTAATAAGGATGAGAATTTTCTCCCCAATCGACGGTTTCAAACCTTTTCAGTCTGACCTGTTCTCATCCATGCTCTATTATATGCTTTCTGTTTGTTTTGTAATGTGTGTGTTATATTCGAGAAGACAGATGCTGACAATTGTGAAAATATGCTTTCTATTTGTTTTGTAATGTGTGTGTTAAATTCGAGAAGACAGATCCTGACAATTGTGAAAATATGTTTTCTACTTTTGTATGTGTGTGCTATATTCGAGAAGAGAGATCTTGACAATTGTAAAAAAGTGGTTTCTATTAGTTTTGTGTGTGTGTGTTTTATATTTGTTGATTAAGCAGGATGGAATTTCAATCGCAAACAATTTGCTCTTCCACATTCTACCGCTCTTTACTCTATCCCAGTAATGCCGAGTGCCAAATAAGGTAGCGACAAGTATAAATTTGGTAAGGCATTGGTTCGACTCGACCAGGTTTCGAAGCCCATGTCCCATCAGAAATGGGAAGCGGGCGTTCACCTCATTCAGTCACCCCATCTGATTGCAACATGTTGCTCAGATTCTTGGGTTTCACTACACAAACAGAAAGCATATTTTAACAATTGTTAGGATTTGTTTTCTATCTTTTACCACTCTGAAGGACAAACATTGTTTTGAATAATAAAATGTTTTTAGTAGCAGGAGTTGAGACTGTCCTTCATTGTGTTCCATTCAGGCGGTTCGGCGTGGCGGTGAATGACTTCGGCAAGAGTTGGCGTGATGGTTTTGCCTTCAGCGCCATGATTCACAACATCCGGCCGGAGCTGATCGACATGGACTCACTGGCACAGAACTCTAACCCGGTGAACCTGGAGCATGCCTTTTCCACAGCTGAAACACACCTCGGTATTCCACGACTCTTAGACCCAGAAGGTAAGTCAAGTCTGCCACCTTCCCCACGTCCACACGCCCCGCTAACTAAAAATTAGTATGCCTTCTCCACAGCCGAAACACACCTCGGCATTCCACGACTCTTAGCCCCAGAAGGTAAGTCAAGTCTGCCACGTCCCCCACCTCCACACGCTCCACTAACTTAAAATTAGCATTCGGTGCACTAAATGGGCTTTTGTGCCTGATATGGAGGTGCAGGAAGGGTTTTAGGTGTCCGGTCTGGGATTTCGTTCCTTACTACAGGCTTTTGTGCCTGGAAGTCTTTCCTGCACGCTAGCCTATGTCCACTGGCTTATGCACAAATACTGACAAATGTGATGCTGAGACATTTAATAGACCGTGAAGACAGCAAACCCCATACATGTATCAGGCAACATGCCATTGATGCACTGTAATTATAGTACTTTCACTTTCAAATCATATGATCCCTAATAGCGGATGTTTACTTTGTGTGCTGGGGGGGGGGGTCGTTAAACAAACAAACAAATTAAAATGCATAAACTGAAACAATCACAAATTTTCTAAAATATTTGTTTAGTTTTATTACGTTCATTGATTAAGCAGAGGAATTTCAATCACTGTCAATTGATCTTCCTCAATCCAGTGCTAATTGCCATATCCCTAATGCAGAGCACCAGACTAGGTAGTGATAAGTATAAAGTTTTTAAGTCATTTGTTTGACTCAGTCAGGGTTCAAACCCAGGGTTCAGATCCCATGACCTGGCACATGGGAAGCAGGCATTCAAATTATTTGGCCATCCCGTCTGGAGATACAAATCAAAATGTCATGTCAATTCAAGGCACGCCTGATATTGTTTGTAGAAGGCTGCCATATACAATAGTTTACATAGAATTGACCATGGATGGGAATTTATCTATTTAGTATTATCATTTTTACCTTCAGACAGATTTGAAGGTTTCCTAAGTGATGGTCTACAAGGCTTGTCTGTACTCATTAAAATAGTTCCCTCTGTCTGCAGTAATGCAGTGATCTAGTGATCTAATGATCTAGTAATCTAGTAATCTAGTGACGGTAACAAGAAGTAACCCATCAAAAGGACTCCATGAATTTGAATACAGCCGAGTCAAGCCAGTGACTTAAAACTTTATACTTGTCGCAAAGCACCTGATGATCACGATTTATAGGTTATGGCAAGAAGCAGTGGAATGAAGGAGACAAATTGTTTGTGATTGAAATTTCCCCCGCCTAATCAACAAATATATTTTTTTTTTGGTAAACATTTTTATTTATATTAAAGCAGTTTTTTTCAGCACCGAGGCACTGTTTTTTTTGGCCATGCTTAACTTCAGTCATTTACACTATTTAATTACAAGAACAATCTTCAGATAATAAAAGATTGTTAGTACATTCAACTAATTAATAGTTTGTAGTTTATCTGGTCAGTGTATGCATTCAGTGTATGCATTTTAATATAAGTGGTGTCTTAGTTAGTTTTCTAGGTACAGATATTCGGTAGAGTCTGAATTTAGGTATAATCCAAATTTAGCTAACTAAGTGGTTGCGATGTTTCTAGTTTGTAGCAAGCTGTAATATAACTGGAATGCCTGGCCGTCTGAGCCCCAGATATACCACTTACTCTCCCCAGGTGCGTTCTGACAACTGTCTGTCAGTTCACACCTGATGCCCCTCTCCAACAAACTCATAAGCAAGAAAGGGAAGACAAGTCACACAAGATTGACAGTGAAGAAGTTGTGCTTTATTGGTATCAACTTCTGTTCACCTACTAGCGACCTATCATCCTCACTCCTTACCTTCTGTCCACACAGAGCTTCATTACTCTCTTTAGTATGTATAGGAATCAGTGCCTACAGCCCATTGAACCGGAGTCCCATGGTTGTTGCACACAGCTCAGTTTGTATATGAAAGGTGGAGCTTCAGAGAGAGTGTCTGGGTCCCTGGCCAAGAGAAGAGTGTGTCTCCCTCAAGAGTCAAGAGTAGAGTTAATTAGTAGTGCCTGTAGCATCATATAGATCAGAGTGTCTAGAATAATTAATATCAGAATGAGGCCTGTGTGGTCAGGTGGGGCAAAGGGGTGCAGGTGACTTGGCCTCCCACAGCCAGCCAATCAGACACCCTCTACAGCCTGGGGGGAGGGGGGGCGACGCCCTAATATGGGCAGCTGTCACTCAACCCAGCTGCAGGTGGTGTCCATAATGTATGCAGACAGGCTGGGTGTGCTTGCCCATCAGTCCTGTGGTAACAGGTAGTTGCAGACAGTTACAATAAATATATATATTAAATATGTCCTCCTCCACTTGCACCCTTACTGGTGCATAGAGGGAACATTTCACCACACATTAACTGTCTCTTATATAGGAACATCTCATAATAATCTCAGGCACTATGTATTAACATATTTTTCACATAGTCTCATATGTCTCAACAATGAGTGGGGCACCCATTGCTTTTCTGTTACATAACCTTGGTCCCCACTCCGTCGCCCGAGAATAATAATGCTCTCTGCCAATATATAATTCCGAACCGAAAATCCGTATATTTTTTACAAAGCGTTCCATGTGGTGTGCATTAGTATAGGCAGTCTGAATTCGTCAGTAAGGACAGGGGTTCGTGTAATGGTTCGGTGCGTAATGGCTATAGGTGAGGCGGGTATACGTGGACTATGGAGTTATATTAGCGTTGGTAGCTTGGGCACTCGAGACTATTGAACCCTCCCGGTCTCTTGTTTTCAAGATGTGGACGTAGACAAGCCAGACGAGAAATCCATCATGACCTACGTGGCACAGTTCATCAAAGCCTACCCCGACCCCGACATGGACATGCCGGAGTCCGGCTACGTCAAGGTAAGTTACTACGTCACTATGACGTCACACTGGCGCTGTGCCAGAAGGAATGCTGAAGTCCTGATCTCACCCTCCATCGGAACTCACAAAAAGTCAACTATTGTGTGGAATACAAGGAGGTATGCAAGGAGGGCCTTATAGATTATTGTGCTGAATATTTTTGCTTTTAATAATTTTTTACTTATATACTTGTATTAAAGCTTTTTTGTGTGTGTCTAAGAATATATACCTTGGTTGTTTGATAAATAAATAAATAAATTTAAATGTTAAGTGTTGTAAACCAGTGTTTACACCTCAACGTCAAATACCCCATGACATGCATCATGATTTGAACGCCGTGACATCACCGACATGTATGCCACAGTTCAGCATAATGAACGTTCCAAATTGTCAGATAGTACATTGGCACATAATTTCCGAATTGTGGTTAAAGCTGCATAGTCCGATGAAAACATAAAATTTGCAGAAGCCTATGGTGATAGAGTTTTGGCAAGCTTGCCAAAATTAATTTAGCATGTTTCCATTTCAAATATCTCAAAAGTTAGCGATTTAAAATCAAAGTTACTTCAAACTAAAGTAAGGTAGATTATAATGAACAACCTAATATATTTATCTCAGAAAATGAGAGAAACTCAAAACCATCGGACTATGCAACTTTAATTCAGGGCCGGAAGCCGGGCATTCACCACGCCCCCAAGCAGGCAAAACAATCATCACTGTACTAGAGACCTCCCCGTCCCTAGCTCGCCATTCCGGATTCGGCCTACTTACACTAGGATATTGACAAAATGGCAGCCTCTGAGGTCTAGGTGATCGGACAAGGCACCCTCGACTTGGATGACATCGATTAATGTCCTCTCGTTCTATTAAACAAACCCTTCTAACTCCCACATCTGTCTCCGGCTTCCCTCTTTCGAATCAGGCGGGCGCCATACCCTGGTGGTGGTCGAATCACGATAGTGAAACTGTCATGGTGTAAACGCTGCCATGTTATATTTGACGCCGTCATGTAAACATTTCTTCGACCCCATTTCGCCCCAATTTGTGTCGCACTTGTTAACCCTCTTTTTCCTCCCTATGATGAGACATTAGTTGTACCCATGACGCGTCAGTTGTTCTCCCCATGATATTGGTTTTCCCCATTATGAGACAGTCGTTCTCCTCATGATGAGATATTGCTTCTCCTCACGATGATATATAGGCCTACTGCTTCTCCTCATGATGGAACATGTGTTGTCTCCATGATGAGATATTGCTTCTCCCCATGATGATATATAGGCCTATTGCGTCTCCTCATGATGGAACATGTGTTGTCTCCATGATGAGATATTGCTTCTCCCCATGATGATATATATGCCTATTGCTTCTCCTCATGATGGAACATGTGTTGTCTCCATGATGAGACCCTGATTCTGTCCATGATGAGACAATCATTCTTGCATTGATGATACACTTGTTCTCTCCATGATGAGACATTGGTCCTCCCCATGACGAGACACTGGTTCTGTCCATGATGAAACACTGGTTCTCTCCATACATGTATTAAGAAAATAATTCTCCCCATGATGAGACACTGCTTCTCCCCATGATGAGACACTGCTTCTCCCCATGATGAGACACTGGATCTCCTCACGATGAGACACTGCTTCTCCCCATGATGAGACACTGGTTCTCCCCTTGATGTTACTGGTTCTCCCCATGATGAGACACTGGTTCCCCCACCGCCATGATGAGACACACCTCCTCGTTATGAGACGCTTGCACTTTCCGCCACAAGTGAGGCAGTTTAGTTTACGCTGTTTCCTCTGAAGTCGCATCTACTGTGGAAACCAGTGCGAATTGATATCGGGACCTTAGAAACTTATCTATTATAACTATAAGCTTATCTATTAAACGATGGTAATAAGAAGTAATAACTCTAGGTGAGCACAAATAAAGCTCCTCTCACGTGGCTTATCACATAAATGCCCAGTAAAATTGGCTCATGACTATCCATAAATATATGGGGTACTCATTTAAAATGATGACCACATTTACAGCTGAACGAATAGCCAGCATCGGGATAATTTCAGTTTCATATATAGTTCTGGCTTTTAAATATATTTTCATCATGTTTATGTTTAATTTAAACTCAGAACCCAGATGAAAATAAGGACATCAAATGTCTTGGGCCTTTAGCACATCCAAAATGATTAATGTGTTAATATTTTTGTAGCTATTCTCTCCTACATATTAATCTAGCATTTCCAAGGTACTTTTAAATGGATACGGTCGTTATAATTACACTGATCCTCCCCAATAATTGAAGTTTGCTCCCTAAGTGTGCCTGTGTGAACTAACCTTGTCCTCCTTTCCGCAGTATCTCCCAGTATATATAAGCGGGTTCGCTAAGTTTGTCAGCTTAACTGTACATTCTGTTCCCCGGTATTTGTAAGTGTGTTCTGTGAGTGTGTCTGTGTGGGCTATATATATGCGTCTTCCACTCCCTATATTTATATGCGGGTTCGCTAAGTAGGCCAGCTTAGTTGTCCCTTTGCTCTCGACTCCCGAGTATATGTAAGTGTGTTCCATGAGTGTGTCTATATGGACTAACTACGTCTTCCATTCCCCATATCTATGCGTTGGCTCACTAAGTAAGTCAGCTCAGCTGTGGCTTCTGCTTCCGAGTATATATAGAGTTCCATGAGTGTGTCTGTGTGGGCTAGCTGCGTCTTCCATTCCCCATATCTATGTGTTGGCTCGCTAAGTAAGTCACCTTAGCTGTGCCTTCTGCTTCCGAGTATATGTAAGTGTGTTCCATGGGTGTGTCTGTGTGGGCTATCTGCGTCTTCCATTCCCCATATCTATGCTTTGGCTCCCTAAGTAAGTCAGCTTAGCTGTGCGTTCTGCTTCTGAGTATATGTAAGTGTGTTCCATGAGTATGTCTGTGTGGGCTATCTGCGTCTTCCACTCCCCCATATCAATAAGCGAGTTCCCTAAGTAGGTCAGCTTAGCTGGCCTTCTGCTCCCGATTCTCAAATATATGTAAGTGTGTTCTGTGAGTGCGTCTGTGTGGACTAACTCTGTCTTCCACTCTTCCATATCTATATGCGGGTTCCCTAAGTGTGTCAGCTTAGATGCGTCTTCCGCTCTCCAGTATCTATAAGCGGGTTGGTGTCCTGCGTGTGTCTATGTGAGCTAACCATGTCTTCCACTCCCCACCTACGGCAGCTGGGTACGCCGGAACCATCAGCCTTACAGAGCCCCTCGAGCCTCTTCTCGGCCACCCCCAGCCGAGAGTTTAACACTGTCAAGGTACCACCTCACTTCACTCATGCCCTCCTAACAGCCACCTGTAAAAAAAAGCCAACCTGACTTTGCGATATAAGTGCAATTTTTTTTATTGAATTCTGTGTTTTTAATTTCATTCTTTCTTTTCTTTTTTTTGAGAAGGAATTATCTTTTAATTAAAAAATTATTAATAATTTTGTTTCTTTAATCTTTTTAAAAAATTTAATATTTTTTTTTACAAAGTCGCTATATTTATAACTTGTTAAAAATGTGTGCCTAGCAGCAAGCTACGGTGATTGATGTTCTGGGTATTGAATTTGCTCTTTATGTCTGACTACTGGACGACAGAAATCGCAGCCATCTCCGACTGCCAAGTCTCCTTCTGGTTCTCACGCATCTCCCGCCACTAGCACAGAAAGTATTGTGGTTCCCAAGGTAACGGCATTTATGATTTGGTAAATTAAAATGATAAATACAGGGCAAGGAGTAAGTTGCAAAACCTAAATTGTGAAACCTAAGTTGCGAAACCTAAATTGTATTGGACAATTTTGATTAATTTAACATATTTAAACACATAAATGAACTACTTGATTGTTTGTAAAATACCTAACATAGATATTATATTTATATATGGGTCGTTCTCAGAAACTGTGTACCACATTTGTGACATGGAAACCTTTGTCGGTTGGTTGATGGAGTTTGAGGTCCTGGCAACATTTAAGGGGAAACCAAAAGTGAATTACATTCAAATAATAGCAGAAGACATTCCAAAATCATAGCAGAATTCATGTTCATGTGAGCCTTACATGTTGTGTATGTCAGAGTTGAAAAAGAAAATAGTTTCACTTTTTGATTTTGATCTTATACAAATTGAGATAGACATTATAAAATTAACGGTGTGTCATCCATCCATAACATCTCTTTAACACACATCCATAACATCGTTTTAAGACACACAAATTCAAACCAGATTTGACTAATTACAGTTGAACAAGCTTAAAAGTAAAAAAGATTACGTCTTACAAGAACAAAATTTGTAAAAAAAATTGTGTAGATGTATGGTGTCAATATATGCAAATTTGCACATTTTCACTTTAGCACATAATCATATAAGCATATTTTGGATACATGTTGTGGGATATATTAAGTACATTTAATATTGCTAACAACATAGTTAATACACAAAGGCAATGATAACTATTTGGTTTGCTACTCCCCCACCACCCACCCCCGAAAAAAATAAAGGGATTTATCATTAACATCGTAATGTGGAAACCAAATATGTGGCACACAGTTTCTGAGATCGACTAATATACTAATCAGAAGAGGTATATTTAATGCCAACTAGCTGTTTCATGCAGGGTCTGGCAGTGATTCTTTCCCCTATTGCGTTTCCTCCAATCCTGCTCGGTGCTGCCACATTTTCGTGGCCGCAGACGTCGGTACCACTCAGCTCTGAGGCGGTCGCTGCTGGTTCCAAAGCAAGGCGCCCGACAGAGCTACCCCTGGTGGAACCGGAGGTAACAAATAATCCCCCTGTCGGTGAATGAATGTCATCCGGAAGTGAACTGTGCACGGCATGTTTCCTCCTCACCTCTGTTGTTTATGACACGCTGCACCTGTATCAATCACCCTGCAATCACACTGACGCTGGCCAGGCACGTGACACCGTTTTTGTAGTCACGTGACTTGCACGCATGGCAGACGCGTGATACTGGTTGGTAGTCACCTGACTGGCACACGTGACAGACACGTGATACTGGTTGGTAGTCACCTGACTGGCACACATAACAGACACGTGACACCAGTTGGTAGTCACGTGATTGGAACATGTGACAGACACGTGATACTATTTGGTAGTCACCTGACTGGCACACGTGACAGACGTGACACTGGCTCGTAGTCACGTGATTGGCCCAGGGTCAGGCACATGGCACTGGTTGGTAGTCATGTAGTTTAGGTGTCTCAGGTCGGACAGTTGACACTAGTTGGTACCTATGTGATTGATACTAGTCGGTAGTCACTGTAATGGCCTTAGGTCGAGCATGTGACACTAGTTGATAGTCACGTGATTGACTCAGGGTCAGGCACATGACACTAGTCAGTACTAATAGTAGCAACTGCCCTGTGGACCTTTTCCTTCTGCTTATGGTTTGAGTAATCTTTTTCCTCTCTTAAAAAAAGAAGGTCTAATGGCTTTACTGGCTATTTCTTTCTAGTTTCCCACAGAGAGTGCTTGAGGGTAGCTTTGTGCTGTGTTTGCCATTAATCTGCTTCTTCACTTCCCCTTATTACAGAAAGCCGGTACTCGCTCGGTGTAGACTCATGTTCAGTTTCAAACCTGCTTCATCCTTATTTCAGCCTCGATTTGAGTTCGTCGTGTAAAGCACATGGACCTGCTTCTTCCTGCATGTATCGCAGATGTCCCCTTTGGTGTGACTATTTCATTCTAAATAGCACTGCCCACTGTTTATCTCACATATTTCACTGTTTATATGTATATATTCGGTGGTGGCACCAGCCGCGTGCGGCGGGTTCGGCCCGCAGCAAATAGCACAATAAATAATACATAAATAATAAATAGCAAGCAGTTAAATACAAAGTTCCATAAAACTATATAGAATACCTGCTCCACCCCTTTATACTCATATAATAAATTATATATCACATAATCTGTTTATAGCACAGTGTCAGTATATTCGTATAACTCACATGTTTGACTATGCATATATGTATGTATGATATATATATGTATACATTATATCAGGGATGAAAGATCTCCGCAATTTCCGGATTCCGCGATTTAAAAAATATTTACTGATTAACGTTAAGTAAAATGCCATGGAATAGGGATGTATGTCACTATATGACAACAATTGTTTCATTCAAATCACGTTCTTATATGACCTTAAATATTACTGAACATAAAACCCAAACAAGAAAGAGTTAGGCAAGAGCGATAGTCACAACAAGGATAGTTGAAACCTGACTTCCGGCATTTTTCCGCGATTCCCTGACACAGTGACAGTGCCAATGCTATGGTGGAAAATCCACGTTTTCATGGAAATTTGCAGTCAGTTTAATAATCTCGACCTGATTTCTGCAGGTTTTTTTTACCGCAGACCACTTTCATCCCTGATATATGTACATATACTCTGTATTACTCAGTTATCTCAGTGTAGTTGTGCTGATTAAGTACACGATATCTAAGTGTGAACTATAGATATATATATATATGAGTAGAACAAGGTGAAGAGACATTCCACTTTTCTCCCCACCCTGACCCCCACAGTCTGAGCTGCACACGGTGCCAAGTCCTCAGGTCACCCGGCGCCTGGCAGTCACGGGCGAGCAGTTTATCGCTCACCACAGCCCGGGCTCGCCCCACTCCCGGCGGGCTGGCCGCGGCACGCCACCCACCATGCCCTCCCTGGGCGGCATTCCACAACACCGGCTCGTGGAGACAGAAACTCTCATTGCACACCTCAGTCCGCAACCCATCAGGTCCGACCGGCCCCCCGCCGGTACCCGGCGTGACCGAGTCCCCGCCCGGCCCGACCGGCTGCCTGACTGGCTTCCCGACTGGCCCGACCGGCTCCCCGCCCGGCGCCACCCTGCCCCACACCGCTCCGCCGAGGTGTTCACCTTCTCTGACTCTGACTCCGAGCTTAGCGGCAGTGACACCAAGAGCCACCCACCGGGCAGTCTGACACCCATCATGACACGCCGCGTGCCAAGTGTGGACCTCCGAGATGTACACAGTGCGGCCTCGACGCCACGTACGCTGCAGCGGTTCGATCATCTGAGGAACGGCTCGCTAACCATGTACATCCGCAGCCCGGCCGGGTCTTCGAGCAGCTCAGTCAATTCAGAGCACAATATAAGCACCCCAGTCCCCTGCGAGCGATCCGTGAGGAGCCCCGATGGTGGTTCAGGGCGATACGTGAGAAGCCCAGATGGTTCCGAGCATTACATGAGGAGCCCAACTGGCGCTGTGCATCACCTTAGGAGCCCAGATCCCTCCATGAGGAGCCCAATCATCTCAGAGCGACAAAACATCAGCTCGGTTATCTCAGAGCGACACCTGACGAGCCCACTCAGCCCGAGACGACGCCTGGGAAGCCCGATCATCTCAGAGCGACAAATGAGCAGCTCAATGGTTCTAGAGGGGCGTCTGAGCAGCTCAATGAGCCCGGAGCCACACCTGAGCAACTCGCTCTCCCAGCTGTCAATCGTGCGGTCGCAGATGGCGAGCTCAGACAGACACAAGGGTGGCTTCCCCTACCAGACTACACCGCCGCCAGAAAGACCATCGTCGGCCAGAGCTTCACACCAGGCGGCGCAGCTGAGGGCCAACCTGTCGCAATCGGACCGCCAGCTGTCTGGACGGCAACACTGGGGGCCCACGGACAGCTTCTCACGTAGTGCTGACCTGGTCGAAGTAGCCGCAAGACTGCAGGTACCCGGCCGCAGGCGCCGATTCATCAAGCGGACGCCTGAGGAGGACAGCGACGACATGTCGTCCGGGTCTTCGGACGTAGCCGTGCGACTGGAGGTGCCGACCCAGGTGATGTACTGCAGTGAGCCTGTGTCTCCCGGCCCCATCCGCCGGGTGAGCCACAACCAGGAGCTGCGCCGTGAGTCACAGCTCGGCGGGTCCACGTCCTGTCTGCAGATGCCGCAAGAAGGCATGGTGGCAGCACCGACGTCACCCACGTCATCGTCCACTTCCCTGGAAGACCCCTTCGCTGCTCCATCGGGGGCTTCACTGGAAGCGGCCTCGAGAAGGCAGCAGCAGCAGCGGCGGCGGCGGCGACGGCAGGTGTCCCCCAGCGTGTTGACCCATGCAGCCGTGCCCGTCGCCATGGACACTCTCCCCATGATGGTGACCGAGCCGGCACCTGCCGCTATGCTGCAGCTGGTTCTTGTGCCTAGCTCAGCGCAGCTCCACCCACCGAGAACCAGTCTGCCCAATGACAAGTCGGGCACCAGTGGGCAGGACGTGACGTCATCAAGCGACACACCAGCCACCAGCACCCGGGACGCGCCATCACAGGACGCGGTGCAAGTGCAGATGTCACAGGGGACGCTGGGTACTAGCAACCATGATCTAGCATCCCAGGACACACCAGACATCAGCAGCCATGACCTAGTGTCCCAGGACACGCCAGATATCAGCAGCCATGACGTAGCGTCCCACGACACGCTAGGCATCAGCAGCCATGACGTAGCGTCCCAGGACACGCCAGGTATCAGCAGCCATGACATTGTGTCCCATGACACGCCAGACATCAGCAGCCATGACCTAGTGTCCCAGGACATGCCAGATATCAGCAGCCATGACGTAGCGTCCCACGACATGCTAGACATCAGCAGCCATGACGTAGCGTCCCAGGACACACTCAACATCAGCAGCCAGGATATACCATTACAAGATATGTCAGGCACCAGCACCAGTCAAGATACTGTTCTGTCTCCAGGAAGCCCAGATACCAGCACCCTTGTGAGCACCAGCCAGCCATCACGTGACTCGTCGGGCGTCCAGAGCGAGGGTGCTACATCAGACGAGACGCTGGGCACTAGCGGCCAGCTGCTGACATCACAGAAGCAGGTCTCAATGCTGCCTATAGAGAATGGTGTGAACTTGGTGCTGAGTCTGTGACTGCCTAACCAAACCCACACCCAACCCGTATAGAATGGCGCTTACTCTGTATTACAGCATGCAAGTTGGGTGGGATACAAGTAGGAGTGCCACCTGGTGTTAACACTTAACACTGACCGGCAGAAATGGGATCCAAAGCTGGCATGTTGGCGTGATGTGTTGGAGAAAGACCATGACTCATTAACATTTTCAAAGACTGCAACCACCCCCACCCCATCCCGACTCGAATAACATGCTCAAAGCTCCGCACCCTGTTAACATTCTCAAAGGTTGAGTTTCATATTTGTTTGTGTTTGTGTTTGAGAGGATTTCATTAGATATTGCATTATGTATGTTTGATTCTAAATCTGGACATGTTTGATTGGTAGACTTAAATGTTGCTAACGATAACAATAACCACGATTATCTGAAGCGTACATGACCTTTGTTGTAGTGCCCTGGCGTGACGCTGAGGGCGCTCTGTTCTCCGCCAGTGCGGGGTCGTGTCCCGGCATGCCAATGGGGGACGCTATGTTTCCCGCCAGTGCGGGGTAGTGTCCTGGCGTGCCACTGGGGGATGCTCTGTTTCCTACTCATGTGGGGTAGTGTCCCAACATGCCGCTGGGGGACGCTATGTTCCCCGCCAGTGCGGGGTAGTGTCCCGGCATGCGACTGGGGACGCTATGTTTACCACAAGTGCAGGGTAGTGTCCGGCATGCCACTGGGGAACGCTATGTTTCCCGCCAGTGCGGGGTAGTGTCCTGGCATGCCGCTGGGGGACGCTCTGTTGCCTACTCATGCGGGGTAGTGTTCTGGAGTGCCACTGGGGGTGCTCTGTTGCTCACTAGGATGTTGGTTGACGCGTTGCCTCTTTTACTTTGCATGTTGACTGGTGTCGGTGCCGTCCTCTTCCCTGCATGTCTGCTACTGGTGAGCCCCTCCTGCCCTGCCTTTGTGGAGATGTCGGAGAAATGATTCCTCTATTTACACATTGGTTTCAGTTTTCGTTATCATTATTAAAAGACCATGTAATAGTCTGTGGATTTTCTTTTTAGGTTAATTTTATTTTAGCTTCTAATATTTTATTTGTCTTATTCTGTATTTTATTTCGTGCCTTAATGTATACCAGTCTCATGAACTGCCAGCTGTATGTAATGTTAGTCTCACATACCTAATGCCAATAGTAGTATAATAATGGTATTTTCACTTACACTACATATGATATAAAGTATTATATGAATATCCTTACTTAAATTGTAATGGGTGCCCTTACCTTCAGGGTACATCTAATATTATATCCATTTTCACCGATATTACTTCATAGATTTCCTTCCTTACAGTGGATACCTTCACTTACACTGTTACATAGTACTTATAATAAGATAATATTCGTATTTGTAATACACATAGTATGATGTTAGTAGCCCCAATTATAGAATACATGGAAGTATGATAATAATTTTCTTTCTTAAAGAACAACTATGATATGAATATTTTCTCTGAATGCTTGCCTTCAGAGTATATGAGACTGTCTCAAAAGGTGCTAAGCAATATGGGACAACACTTTGTCCATAGTAACGATCAATACAATTTCTACTTATGCATTTACTCAGGATAAACTGATTTGTTTTTTACATCGTGTTTCATAATCCAAATAGAATACATATTGATTTGAAGCAAATGTTCTTGTGTTTTCAGCGTAACCGTTTCTGTGCTTTTTTGTGTCAATCGTTACTATGGACAAAAAAAAGAAGAGTTAGCACCTTTTGAGACAGGCTCATATGTGGTTCACTTATAAATAGAGAATAGCTTTACATCATATCACATAAAGAAACACTTAAAACAGTTGTGTATCGTCCCTGTTGGGGTTGACACTTATTATCCAATAACTGATACACATACCGACTACCAATAGTCCTAATTTTATAATAAAAAAACCAGCATGGATGCCTGCATGTTGGTAACCATTCTGATGTCACTAATTACGTCATCCACATGAGCGTCGCCATGCCTGACGTTTCTGAGACGACGTCAGTATGACGTCACCAACCTGTGTGTGCGTTGCTGTTGCAGCTGGTGCTGACGGTGACCAAGGCGCGCCGCCAGGCGGAACTGGAGCAGAAGGAGTACGACGACCTGTCCGAGTGGCTGGACCAGGCGCACGACGTGCTGCAGATCGTCGACCGGCCCGTCGCCGACCCCCAGGCCGAGTACAAGGTAAGGCGGACCGCCATCCTCGTCACTTGCTGTCTGGACTCCTCTCGGTCCACGTCTCTTGTGCAGGGTCCGTACGGGGCCTTGGAAAGTCTTGATAAGTCTCATGGCTGATATTTTTCCGTTTTTAAGCGGATTTCCGGGTTTTTTCAAAGCCTGGGGGAATTTAATTTATATAGGTGTGGTACGGTAGCTGGCCTCAAGGACGGACATTTGGAATGGGGATATTATTCTCGGCTTAATTTCCGCTTTTTTGTGTGCCTAAAACCACTATCATCCCTGAGTCTTGAACTACTTTTGCCACATTTCAAGGCCTTGATAAGTTGAATTTAACCTATTTTGGGTAATTAATTAGTCTTGTTAAGACTTGAATGACATTCCCCCTTCTCTTTACTCCTACTACCTACTTCTTTTTTTCTCTCTCGGGCTTCCTCTCCCTCTGATCAAGGGACGGTTTGCTTGGAAGGCTTGATTGCTGGTTTTAGTGTTTTACATCCTAGCAACATCTATGGTCATATCACAGCGAGTACCGACTTGTGACAGTGTGCACTCATGGCAAGTTTACCGTGCTGCCCCAGTGGGAGATCATGCCATCAGCACCATGACCCGATATCCCAATCAGCCATATTATCCTGATGCTGAGCTAAACAGTCCTCGCCTATCCTAGTAATGCCAAGCGCCAGGCATGACAAGTATAAATTTTGTAAGTCATTGATTTGACTCGGCCACTATTTCGAATTCCCGATCTTCCGCACAGGAATCCCGCGCATTGCCAATTGGGACGCCGCGTCTGGTACTTGATTGCTGAGGGCAGTACACTGGGTGCATGCTTGTTTCTTCATTTGTTAGGGCGCAGGATAGTGTTGATGTGGTTCTCGGTGAAGTCGATCAGGGATGAAAGATCTCAGCGATTCCGTGGATTTCCGGGATTTTTCAATTCCGCAGCACCATCCGTCAGACGCTGCAGCACTATCAGCGTATACTACTAATAAATGCTCCAAACACTGCAGCACTATCAGCGTATACTACTAATACGTGCTTCAAACGGCGCAGCACTATCAGCATATACCAATATATATGAAACCTGACTTCCGGAAATTTTCCGCGATTCCCTGACAATGCTAAACCTATGGGAGAATATCCACATTTCCGCTTTTTTTCCTGGAGTCCACTTTCATCCCTGATAAGTGTATACTAATACTTTGCACCTGTCTTGATATGACCTTAGATGTTGCCAGGACGTAAAACTCCAACAACCAACGAACCAATACGTTATTTCACGCTGCAGCACCATCAGCGTATACTAATATGTGGTGCAAATGCTGCAGCACTAGCAGCGTATACTACTAAAGGCTTCAAATGCCATAGTAGGGTCAGCGTATACTACTAATACCTGCTTCAAACGGTGCAGCACTATCAGCGTATACTACTAATACGTGCTTCAAACACCGCAGCACTATCAGCATATACCAATATATATAAAACCCGACTTCCGGGAATTTCCAGCGATTCCATGACAATGCTACGCCTATGGGAGAATATCAGCATTTCCGCTTTTTTTTCCCGGAGACCACTTTCATCCCTGAGTCGATAGTGTCCACTGCCGTACTGCCACCAAGTACTGCCGGGTGTTCAGCGGTGCTGACCCGACGCGGTGGCCTAATCGGTAGAGCGCAGGCTTCCCATGCGGAAGGTCGGGAGTTCAGATCCCAGCCGAGTCAAGCCAATGTCTTATAAAATGTATACTTCTCGCTACCTAACTTGTCGTTTAGCAGTAATAATAGGATAGGGCAGGGATTAATTTGCACAGTATCAGGATAGTGTGACTGTGTGGGATATCAGTTCATGGTGCTGGTGGCCTGGTGTCCCAGTGGGGCAGCACTATAAAGTTGCCATGAGTGCGCACTGTCACAAGTCGGTTGTGATATGATCTTAGATGTTGCTAGGACATTAAAACAACAAACAAAACAAACAAACGAAATCAGCGGCACTGTGACGATGATGAGTGGTGTCGCCGGCCGTCCAGCACGCTAGTTGATTTTCCAGCCACTAGGTGGCGGGTCGGTCCGTACACAACCCCGATGTCGTCTGCCTGACCTACTGCCATGCGCAGTGATGTCATCTGCCGCGGTTATCGGCGTCTCCGACTGTGACATATGGCGGGCACTATCTGGGCTGTTCAGATGTGCCCTTCGGTTAGGGCATGTGGCACTAGTCCCGTATACAGTTCTATAATCAATTTAAGTATCTTTCCGTCAGGTTGACCATTATAACCTACAGTAAAACCTCTCTAAATCGACCAACCGTGGGACCGACTTGAAATGGTCCATTTCGGGAGTTTTTCATTCGTTACAATGGTATTTGTATGGGCGATCGTTTGGGACTCAAATAAAGCGATCGATATAGGGGAGTGGTATATGTGTGGAGGTGGTTGGTAGAGACTCTGTCACACATCACATGACTGGAGAAACGGACATGTGTCGACTTCACTGAAATACGGCAATGTACGGTTTATATACGGTTGGCATCCGGCGTGTCCGTTATCTGTCCGGTGGTGTCCAGTGTGTACGGTGGGAAGTTTTGAACATGCACAAAACTTGTACCGGACACCGCTGGACTGAAGTGTACGGTTGGTGTCCAGTTTAAGACCGTTTAGTCCGTTTTGTCCGTTTCATGTCTGGTACCCATCCGTTACGTATCCGGTTTGCTTCCTGAATAGTCCATTGACATTGTTGCGGGAATTCGGTCCCTCGTTTTTTTTATGTGTTTTCGGCGCATCCGTTAAAGGTCCGGTACGTGTTCGGTTGATGTTCGGTCCGTTCTGTTTGACATTCGGTTTTCGCCCGTCGGTTCACCGTTGCTTGTCCGGTTACATATGGTGTCGCCCGGTTATCGTCCGATTATCGACTGGTTATCGTCCGGTGGCTATTCGTTAATGTCCGTTTCTTGTCCATTTCTTGTCCTTTTCGTCCGGTGGCCTTTGCAACATTTCGACACATTTCGGTACATTTTAATATCGAATATCACTGGACTAGACAATTCTTTGTCCGGTTGTGTCCGTTGCTCAATCCGGTAAGGTGTGACAGGGGCTTTAGAGAGGTTTTACTGTCTTCTACTTTTGTCCAGGGTACCTGTATCGATCAACGACAACATCCACCGGAAGGCTCTGCTAGGAGAGTGTGAGAGTGTGAGAGTGTGAGTGGGAGGGAGTGTCCAGGGCTCAGATATCAGACCCGTATTTCCGAGGCTAATTAACAGTTAGATTCCAAGTGATTAAATGGTATTTTAAGCACACTTGTAATTATCTCATGATTACACTCATAATTATCGCGGTTCCACGTCGTGTGGCGTTGGGGGCTGGGGGTTGGGGGTTGGGGGGTATCTTTAGATGTGGTAGAAGTGTACCTGTTGGGTAGACTGCACACATACACAACACTCACACACCCTCGTGAGAGGCGTGTGGTCCCAAAATTCCCCCACCCCCACCCAGATCCCACCCTACCCCTACCTCCACCTCCACCTCTCCACTCCACCTCACCTCACCTCCCAGAGTGCCTCCTAGAGGGCCCTTCATATTGTGACTGGGGGGATATCAGGTCAAGGTGCTGGTGGAGTGGTCTCCCAGAGTTGGCAGCACTATAAAGTCACCATGAGTGCGCACTGTCTCAAGTCAGTAGCTGTCCTGATATGACCTTAGATGTTGGCAGGACGTGAAACTCCAACCACCAACTAATTATTATAAAGTCCCCCAATCCCCATCCCCCAACTGCCTCTTCCCACGTCACAAGTCTGTACCTGTACTTATATGACCTTAGATGTTGCCAGGACGTAAAACTCCAAAAACCCACCAATCATATTCTAAAATCGCCCCCACTCCCCACCCACCCCTAACTGCCTCTTCCTCACGGATCTCCCCCCCCCCCCCCCCCCCCCACCGCTGCCCCTCCCTATCACCACGTGTTGACAAACACTTAACTACTGTCCGCCAGTTGACCGCGTCCATGACGTAGCTCCGACTAGCGCCACCTGGACTCAGTCCAGAAATGACAACTCAAGTTTTTCCGTACTCAATTTAAACATGACAGAAAAGCTCTGATTTGATTTGTTCTCAACGCCAACATTAAAGTTGCATTGTCCGATGATTTTTAGTTTGTCTTTTTCTTGTATAGATACGTTTAGTCGGTTGATTCTACTTTACTTTGGTTCGAAGTAACTTTGATTTTAAATCGCTAACTTTTGAGATATTTGAAGTGAAAACAGGTCAAATTAATTTTGGCGTGCATGTCAAAATTCCTATATCATCGGTTTCATTAGTGACAGGTTCTATTATATTGACTTCACTATGCAACAACAAATACTTTATAAGTGCACATCTAAGTTACTAATTTTAAGTTGGATATGTAGGGTAAAATTGAGGTAATTGTTTGGTTTTTATAATTTGATGACATCACAGAACTACTTATAATAGTCATGTGGTACATCGAATATTCATGGAAGGAATACAAGTTAAAGCTGCATAGTCCGATAAAAGCATCACATTTTCGAAAGCGACACACTTATTCAGATTTGAACCTACATGTCCAACTTTGATACTAGTGCACTTATTAAGTATCTGTTGCTACATAGAAGGGCATAATTTGTCAATTTAATATAACCTGTTACTGTTAAAGTCTATGGGGGTCCGAGTTTTGACAAGCATGACAAATTTAATTTGGCATGTTTCCACTTTGAATATATCTGAAGTTTGAAATCAAAGTTAGTTCAAACTAAATTAAGGTAGATTATAATGATCAGCCTGTTATATTTATCTCAGGAAACGACAGAAATTCAAAACCATTGGACTGTGCAACTTTAAAATCACGAGAGACCAGTTCTTTAATGTGGTCCTAGATATTCGAATGATGAAGCTCCAGTGGAAGGCAGTCAGACTAGCCCGACCTAACGACAACTCATCTTGGCAACTCCAGGTTCTAGTCCAACAGCCGTTACTGGATGCAAACAATAAACCTGAAGTAGACAAAAATAACCAAGGCAAACACTTTTTTTTTTTTAAAGAAAGAACAAAAAATCCATTTACCTCACCCACTTCTCATATGGCGCCTTATTCTGCCTCACATCCACCTACACCCTCCCTCACCCCCCAACCTCCCCCCGCCCCTACACCCTCTCTCCATTTAACCCACAGATGTGCTTTTATTGAACCACACTTGTTTGGAGAACTGCAGGTAAAGCTAGGATTCCTTACACGCGGTATGCGGTACGCGAATGCGAATGCCGCAAAAAATCGAAACGCCTTGAAGTCAATGGGCTACAACCCTTACACGCGGTATGCGAATGCGAATGCGAATGCGAATGCGTTTTTCCGATCGGTCCATGTAGCGATCGGTGCGGCATGTGGCATGCGGCAAGGGGGGTGTGAATAGAAACCTGAGTCTGATGTGTCCATTAGTTTAACACTAGGAGAGGCGACTGAGCATTACGGAACGATCACGCACAAGGGTGCTGAGGGGAAACATATGGTAGTGGTGGTGGTGGGGGTTCGGGTTGGTAAAAATGCTACCAGAGCTACAAAAATATGAATACTTATCTATAATTTGGTAATTATATAGGTAGGAACCTCCATGTGACGTACCAAGAGTTACATAGATATAAATTCCATATTAGGCTATATACAGTGCAGTATGGGGTATACTTGTTTATTTTTATTTTTTAAATATAGCAGGTCGTGTGCCGCATGCCGCATGCCGCATACAGCATAGAAGGAATCTTCCCATTCGCATACCGCATGCCGCATACCGCATGCCGCATACCGCGTAGAAGGAATCTCAGCTTTAGGCTAGAGGATGAGAGGGTCTGCGTGCTGAGCGCTGGGTGTAAGCGGAACGTAGTAACTAACACTTTTGACACTACCGGACGCGGTGGCCTAATCGGTAGAGCGCAGGCTTCCCGTGCGGTAGGTCGGGAGTACGAAACCCGGCCAAATGAAAACGATGACTTAAAAAAATTGACACTTGTCACTTCCTAGCCTGGCGCTCGGCATTAATAGTATAAAGGGAAGTTTGTTTTATTTAACGACGCCTCGAGAGCACATTGATTTATATCATCATCTATTGGACATCAAAGATATGGTTATTCTGACATATTTCCTTGGAGAAAACCTACTGCCGCCACATAGGCTACACATTAATAGTATAGGACAAGGACTGATTAGCATGTTATATTTGAGTAACAGTAGACTTACCTGGAACTTGAAGTATTACTAAGATTCTTACGAATCTACGGATACGAAGGTAAGGATCAGGGGAGAGGACAATCCCACGCAGCACGCGGAAGTAGCTTCAGTATTCAAAGTTTGAGGGAAATAAAAACCATAACCTTACTAAAAATTAAAACACCAGTGAACCTACCCTGTCCCCACCTAGTTCTGATTTGATCATTTTTGTTTATACTCGAGTAATATTTTGGTATCTTATCCTTAGGTGTGGGTAGGGTGGGCCCCTGATCCTTATCTTCGTATCCGTAGATTCGTAAGAATCTTAGTAATACTTCAACTTCCAGGTAAGTCTAGTTTTACTCAAATATTCTTACTTCATCTTCTGGATACCGGAAGTTAAGTATCTGGGAAGAGTCTTGGAAGCATGGTTTTTGGTTTCCCGACTCCTCCTTTACTTCCTTCCTTTCTTCCTTCCTTCATTCCCATCTTCTCTCGTCGTTCTTGCAAATATCAAATCTAGTCTTTCGACATTAGACATTGTTTAACTGTTTCTCTCAAACACCCTCACAATCCAGTCTCCATTACTGTTTCTGTGCTCTATGGCTTTATTTATTTCTGAACTTTTGAACTTTCCTTTATTTCTTCAATAATACAACTTGTTCAACTTGAATTCTAATTTCTCCTATTATTTCTTAATAAAAGTCTTTGTACCTCTCCTGGTATCTCTATAGTCTTGTGATAGTATCTTGCAAAACTCTTACTATCTCGCCAGGAGGCATTACACATGATAGCATTCAGACTTGCTCCCAATGCCTTTGCTGAGGATGCAGACGCTCCTCTAGTACTCTGGCTTTTGTGCTTCTCGGTATCAATACCTGCTAGCCTCATTGCACTCAAAGTCCATCTCACTAGCATCGCTCTACATATAGGTCCATGAGGCCCAATATATGAAATCAATAACTGGTTATTTTGTTTTCTTAACTCCGCTGTTCTTACTAGATATCTTTTAATAGTCCTTACAACATACAGATGTTGTCTTCAGTATAAGTATGAAACCTTATTGAGTCCAATGGTTGACCCAACTGATTATGCTTTAATAATGTTTTTATTTTAAACACAATTGCCTTCTCCTCAAACCTCATTCTATCAATCAACAAACTTAAAATAGTTTGTCCCCTTTGCGAGGATACTAGTAGCAACAACCATGTTAATTTGTAGTTTAAACTTTAAACTTAGTGCTGAATTGTTTCCTAACTTCTTGATCCAATCTAGCATAACATTCACGCTCCAATAACTATCGTATCTAGGTTGAGGGGGTCTCCTCTCATGACAGCTCTTACAAAACCATCTTATTAAGTAGTGTTCCCCCAATGTGTTACCATATGTTCTTGACAAAATTATACTCAACGCACACCTGGCCATGTTAATATGAGTGAGGTAACCTTTTCTTGTTGAATGTCTCCACATGTCTTGAAAATAACTTAATGTCTTATTATCTATCTCAAAACCTTCCAGTGTCCTAGTTGCCAACTTGCCTTGGGAATGCCATCACTTCTCTTGTCTCAAGCTGTAGTAGTGTGTGCCACGGTTGTGCTGGCCAGTCTGCAGCCACCACTCTCGCCTTGGGATGATCCCTTCCAATGTTTTCCAATTATCTGGTTCTGGCTCCCAGCTGACATATTTTCCTAGTTTAGCATTTAGTCTTGAAGCAAACATATCTATCTCAGGAGTGCCCCATCTGTTGAAAATTTCCTCAAAAATGTCTTCATTTAAGCTCTATTCTAGTTGATCCCTGAACTTTCTGGATCTTAGATCCGCCAGTACATTCTCCACTCCTGGTATGTGCGTGATTGACAGCCAGTTGCCATGCTCTTGCGCCCACTCCCAAATCTTTAATGTTTCTCTTCAACAGTCTTCCGATTTGGTTCCTACCATGTTCTTCACATAGGCTAGCGCTGTTGTATTATCGGTTCTCACCCTTATGTGAGGACCAGACGGGATGGCCGAATGAGTTAGAGCGTCCGTCTCCCATGCTGGTAGATCGTGGGGTCGTGGGTTCGAGTCCCGGTCGAGTCAAACCAATGACTTTAAAATTGATACTTGTCGCTTCCTAGCCAGGCGCTTGGCATTATTAGGATAGGGCAAGGACTGGTGTGCTCAGTGTCAGGATAATGTGACTGAGTGGGATACCAGGTCATGGTGCCGGCGGCCTGGTTTCCCAGTGGGACAGCACTATAAAGTCGCCATGAGTGCGCGCTGTCACAAGTCGGTACCCGTCCTGATATGACCTTAGATGTTGCTAGGACGTAAAACAACAACAAACAAACTCACCCTTATGTGAACATTCTTGAATCTACAAAGGGTTTTTAGTCCAAAATATATGGCTCTCAACTCTAGAACATTTATGTGCATAAGCTCTTCTGGATGCCAACGCCCGCCAGTTTCAGTTGTGTCTGTGTGGGCCCCCCCCCCCCCCCATCCTGAATTAGACGCATCTGTGAATAATTCCACTGTAGACTTTGGCCGCCAGAGTGGCCGTATTCACGCTGTCGCCGCTAGGTGGCGCGTCGGGATGAATGGGTTGGCGCGGCGCCAGCCAGTGTACTTGGTAACAGTTTAATGGCCTCAGCTTGATGGATTAGTCGCCACGCCAGCCGCTGTTTCAGCGCAGCGTGTTGCGTAATCAGTTACATTAATGCTCATCATCGCCGCCAGGTGCTGAGTTATGCAAGGTGCGAAGTGCCTGGAGTGAAATTTACACTGTGCCCTTTCAATGTCGTAGCTGATCTTGGTTACGGAACCATTGTACAGCTTAGAAATAGCGCTGTAGTCACAGATCTGTAAAGAAAGTTTGTCTGCACGGTACCATGCGGGTGTGTGTTTTGTTATTGTTTTGCGTCCTAGCAACATCTACGGTCATATAACCTTAGATGTTGCCAGGACGTAAAACTTCAACAACCAACCAATCTAAGGTCATGTCAGGAAGGGTGCCGACCTGTGACAGTGCGCACTTATTGTGGCTTTATAGTGCTGCCCCACTGGGAGACCAGGCCGTGTTGTCAGAGACTTGTGGCATCCTGGTCACAGAACCAATGTTTTTTTTTGTTTGTTGTTGTTTTTACGTCGTAGCAACATCTAAGGTCATATCAGGACGGGTACCAACTTGTGACAGTGCACACTCTTGGTGACTTTATAGTGCTGCCCCACTGGAAGACAAGCCACCAGCACCATGAGCTGATATCCCACTCACTCACATTCAATGAAGGCAGTTGACCAGCACAAAGTAAGCCTACGTCAACCATGCTGCAACTATGAAGTCACACATGCGATAATTTTGTCATCACCTTGCCCAGACGGGTTTGGATGCATGGCCGAATCGATAAGACCCTTGGCTTCTCCTACGGAAGGTTGTTGGTTCGAATCCTGGCCAAGTCAAACCAATAACTTACACAATTTGTATTCGTCCCAACCTGACTTGGCGCTTGGCATGACAAGGACTGGTTAGCTCGATATTGGGATAATATGACTGAGTGGGATATTGAGTCATTGTACCGGCAGCCAGGTTTTCCATTGGGGAAGCGCTATAAAGTCGCCATGAGTATGCACTATTATAAGTTGGTACCTGCTGTGATATTTCCTGGTATAATCCAAATAAACAAACATTCTCAGTATTTGAAAAGTATAGTAAAACCTCCCTAACCCAACTCCACAGATCGACCACTCTCCTGTATCGATTCTAAACCGACCACCTCCCTAAATGGACCACTTAAAGTTGGTCCCAACGTCCGTCGATTTAGAGAGGTTTTACTGTAGTTCCACTTACACCCCTGACTTCGAACCCAGCTTTATGTAAACCAGAATACCGAATTACCAAAAACACTCTTTTTTTTGGCATAGATTGTCAGGGTTCATATGTATGTGTTCAACTCCCCCCACTCCCCACTTCCCCTGCCGTGCTGAGGTAATGGAAGCTATATAAAAGCTGTGGCCTAACTTACTGATCTTGAATGACGGAGCGAGAGTAAACAGAAACCACTCTCAAGTGTGCGGCTCTTGATTCACACACAATCAGGTCGTCTGAAGGCCTGGTCACATACACCTTAGTGGACGTAGTTGAACGTAGTGGAGGCTAACGTAGTTGAAGGTGGTAGAAGGTAGTTGAAGGTAGCTGAAGGTACCGGAGAAGTACGGATGCCGGTACGTTCAACTACTTTCAACTACGTTCAACTACGTTAGCCTCCACTACCTTCAACTAGTCCACTAACATGTATCTTGTTGTTGTTGTTGTTTGTTTGTTGTTGTTTTACGTCCTAGCATGTATGTGACCGGGCCATAAAACTGCCTAGTCCGATGAAATATCAAATTTTCAAACCCAAACCAATTATCTAGATTTGAGTTTACATATTTAACTTAGATACTGATGCATTTATTAAACATTTGTTTCTGCGTAGAAGGCAAATACTGAGTCAATTTAATAGAACCTGTTACTGCAGAAGTCTATTTATTGTGTCAGAGTTTTGGCAAGCTTGCCAAAACTAATTTTGCATGTTTGCACTCAAAATATCTCAAAAGTTTACCATTTAAAATAAAAGTAACTTTGAACGAATGTAAAGTAGATACTAGTGATCGATCTAATATATTTATCTCAGAAAAAATACAGAAATTCAAAACCATCGGACTATGCAACTTTAAGTCTCTGTCCACAAGTTCATATCAGTGTGAACATGGTCGGGGTTGTCTATACAGGGCATGTAGACTTTACACACACCAACCCATAGCCACCTACAGATAGGTGGGGCCTGCCCACTCCAACCCTGTAGAACCAGACGCTGTGGCCGAATTAGTTGAGCGCAGGCTTCCCATGCGGAAGGTCGGGAGTTCGATTCCCAATCGCGTCAAACCAATGACTTACAAAATTGATATTTGTCACTACTTAGCCTGGCGTTTGGCATTACTAGGATAGGACAAGGACTGGTTAGTTCAGTATCAACATAATGTGACTGAGTGGGAAATCGGATCATGGTGCTGGCAGCATGGTTTCCGAGCACTATAAAGTCGCCGTGAGTGCGCACTGTCACAAGTCGGTACCCGTCCTGATATGACCTTAGATGTTGCCAGGATATAAAACTTCAACAAACAAAAGTGCTACTTCAAGGCCTGTAGGGTTCTTCGCGCCAACCCATGCCCAGGTGGCGCCACTGGCATCGCGCTGAATGGCCCTCACCACTTGAGAGGGCGTCCGGTGCATTGTCCATTGACAGTGATGAGTAGAGTAACAGCTAGGACGAGAACAGGGCCGGCTTTGGAGTGACAGAACGTTAAGCACCAGGCTGATGAGAGAAGGGTGAATATATGGGGTTAGAACAGGGCGTGAACAGGGAAAGCCACGTGGAGAGAACAGGTTGATCACAGGGCAAGAACAGAGTGAACACGGCATTCTGAATGCTGTGGCAATGAGGCGTATGGTAAGAACTGATTATCCTGCATCACTGTTCCTCCCTGTTCCTCTCTATTTCTCCCTGGTTCTGCCTGCTCCTCCCTGTTCCTCCCTGTTTCTCCCCGGTTCTGCCTGCTCCTCCCTGTTCCTCTCTATTTCTCCCTGGTTCTGCCTGCTCCTCCCTGTTTCTCCCTGGTTCTGCCTGCTCCTCCCTGTTCCTCTCTATTTCTCCCTGGTTCTGCTTGCTCCTCCCTGTTCCTCCCTATTTCTCCCTGGTTCTGCCTGCTCCTCCCTGTTCCTCTCTGTTTCTCCCCGGTTCTGCCTGCTCCTCCCTGTTCCTCTCTGTTTCTCCCCGGTTCTGCCTGCTCCTCCCTGTTCCTCCCTGTTCCTCTCTGTTTCTTCCCGGTTCTGCCTGCTCCTCCCTGTTCCTCTGTATCTCCCTGGTTCTGCCTGCTCCTCTCTGTTCCACTCTGTTTCTCCCTGGTTCTGCCTGCTCCTCCCTGTTCCTCTCTGTTTCTCCCCGGTTCTTCCTGCTCCTCCCTGTTCCTCTCTGTTTCTCCCTGATTCTGCTTGTTCCTCCATGTTCCTCTCCGTTTCCCCGCTACTGGGTGCCAGGGGCTGATAGGGGTGTGTGTGGCTGTTAAAGCCGCATAATCTGATGAAAACATCAAATTGTCGAAAGGAAAACCTACAGCTATATGTGATCCCTACATATCCAACAAGAGGCCAGTGCATGTGTTGCAGTTTGGAGCTCCTCATGTGTTGTGAAAGCGAAAGCTGGTAAACAGCATTTCAGTGTGCACGCTAAAATTAATTTAACGTTTTCACTTCAATTATCTCCAGTTAACTCTTTAAAGTAAAAATTTACTTTAAAATAAAGGGAAAGTAGATTATACCGATCAAACTTAATATATTTATCCTAAAATAAAAATAGCAGAAACTCAAAGAGTATGGGATTGTGGAATTGTAAATTTAAATACAACAGTTACGTATGCCATAACATCCCCTTGTCACAGGGCTCCAGGGGTTGACAGTGGTGTGTACCTGTTATATACAGCAGGTATGTGTGTCCACCCACCCACCTCCCTGTTCCCTTGTCACGGGGCTCCAGGGGTTGACAGGGGTGTGTACCTGTTATATACAGCAGGTATGTGTATCCACCCACCCACCTCCCTGCTCCCTTGTCACGGGGCTCCAGGGGTTGACAGGGGTGTGTACCTGTTATATACAGCAGGTATGTGTGTCCACCCACCCACCTCCCTGTTCCCTTGTCACGGGGCTCCAGGGGTTGACAGGGGTGTGTACCTGTTATATACAGCAGGTATGTGTGTCCACCCACTCACCTCCCTGTTCCCTTGTCACAGGGCTCCAGGGGTTGACAGGGGTGTGTACCTGTTATATACAGCAGGTATGTGTGTCCACCCACTCACCTCCCTGTTCCCTTGTCACAGGGCTCCAGGGGTTGACAGGGGTGTGTACCTGTTATATACAGCAGGTATGTGTGTCCACCCACCCACCTCCCTGTTCCCTTGTCACAGGGCTCCAGGGGTTGACAGGGGTGTGTACCTGTTATATACAGCAGGTATGTGTGTCCACCCACTCGCCTCCCTGTTGCCTTGTCACAGGGCTCCAGGGGTTGACAGGGGTGTGTACCTGTTATATACAGCAGGTATGTGTGTCCACCCACCCACCTCCCTGTTCCCTTGTCACGGGGCTCCAGGGGTTGATGTGGCGTGCCCCTGTTAAATACAGCAGGTATGTGTGTCACCTGCCATAGGGAGAGCGCCATGATGCTAAACACAACAGATGACAGGGACTGAGAGGCCGCCCGGTACATCAGCTCTGGGTATCACAATGCCCAATGTTTACTTTATTACTGGGACTCTCACTGTGTCTCCTTAGCACTTCAATAGCCGTTCCGCCGACATACAAAACTATGTGGTACCATCATGTGATTACACGAGACCGTTCCCTACGCGTTGTGCCCACAAACTGCCCACATTTATTACACGAGACCATTCCCTATGCTCGGTGCCCACAAACTGCCCACGTTTATTACACGAGACCATCCCCTACCCACTGTGCCCACAAACTGATCACGTTTATTACACGAGACCATGCCCTACGCACTGTGCCCACAAACTGCCCACGTTTATTACACGAGACCATTCCCTATGCTCTATGCTCTGTGCCCACAAACTGCCCACGTTTATTACACGAGACCATTCCCTATGCACTGTGCCCACAAACTGCTCACGTTTATTACACGAGACCATTCCCTACGCACTGTGCCCACAAACTGCCCACGTTTATTACACGAGACCATTCCCTATGCACTGTGCCCACAAACTGCCCACGTTTATTACACGAGACCATTCCCTACGCACTGTGCCCACAAACTGCCCACGTTTATTACACGAGATCATTCCCTACGCCCAAGTACAGCAGTGTGTGCCCATTCCACCCGTCTCTGGCACTTTACTAACAAGCCCCCCCACCTCTGAGGTACCCATCTGGTGCTGGTTTGTTAGTACAAGGTGGACTACCTATACACGGATGTACTCATATCACCACGGTCACAATTGGAAACCCCGTCTGACTAATAACACATATACCTCTCACCCCCTGCAAAAATAAGTTTCATAAATATAATCCCTACATTCAGAGCATCAGTGTGATTCTCCATTTACAGGGATGAAAGTTCTCCGCGATTTCGCGGATTTCCGCGATTTAAGTTTTTTCCACTGATTAATGTTCCCAAAATCATATATAACATGACAAAGAATAGTCAGTTCGAATCCAGTTCTTCTATGGCCTTGGATATTGTTAGGACATAAAACCCAATCAAACAGGAAAGCAAGTAGTGAGTGCGGCGAGAGAAAAGCATGATTGGCAGCATGGGCGATAATACAGTCACAACAAGGCACACTCTCCAAGGATAGTCTGTACTGACTGGTCAGTGAAACGGAGCTAGGAGAGTTGTGTACCAAAGTGACTTCCGGGAATTTTCCGCAATTCCCTGGCAGTGCTAAGCCTATGGCTATGGGATAAGATCCGCATTTTCGCGGAAATTTGCCATGTCGACAAGAACGGTCATATAACGGCGGAAAGGTTACTATTAGTATTATTATTATTATTAAAAGAAGGGAAGCTGTTTTAATGCCTACCTGTCAATTATGGCCCTTCTATTATATAATAGTAATAATAATTCCTAGGATAATGTGCTATTATTGGAGCAACATTATTTACAGATAATGTCACCATAGATTTCCGCTTTTCCCCTCCGAGACCACTTTCATCCCTGATTTAACTGCCAACGCCCAATGCCCTCCCGCCTCCGCCCCCCCCCCCCCCACACACACAAAACAGCATTACACTTCAAGAAACTGTAAAAAGCCTGAGTTAACAAGCACTCTTCTCTTCAGTTCTAACATAGTAATTAAAAGGACGCATCCAAATATGTATATGTGCTGCGGCTGGAAGACCCTTCGAAATTAGTCATAGGAATGAAATGTTGGGGGAGAGGGGGCAGAGAAAGAGAGGGAGGGGGGGGGGAGGGGCCGAGAGAGGGGGAGGGAGGCAGAGGCAGAGACGCAAAGAGATGGAAGGGGGGGTGAAAGGGGAGAGGGATGGAGAGAGAGAGAGCTAGGGAGAGAGGGACAGGGATGGAGAGGCAGAGGGACGTGGAGAGAGAGGGATGGAAGAGGGGTGGAGGGAGAGAGAGAGAGAAAAAGAAGTGCCGATGTGTGGGCGGCTGCAGTCTTACTATTTCAGGTCATACACGTGTGAATGGGGCTTCAGGCTTATCCTGCAGTAAACAGTCCCATGTAATGATACTAAACATTTACTTCACTCGCTATTATTAATACCTTCCCGGACAACTGAGAAGAAAAAACCACCTCAACTATAGACCTATTTCAATGTTGATAAACATTGTGTATGCATGCACAGCTTGGCTGCAGAATGAAGGCATACTGTCATTGAGTTTGGCGGTATGCGCAGTGCAAAACGTTTATTTTATTCAAAATTAATAGAAATGCATAACCCTAACCATATAAAGTCAATATAATCTATTTATTGAATATGTTTTCTATATGTGTACCAGGCAGTTTGTTTCTATATGGTGTGGTTTTAGAGATATTTCACTTTTTCTGTATGAAGATTGCTCACGACCATTGGCAATGCATTGAGTTTGCCGGTACGCGCAATGCTAAACGTCTATTTTATTCAAAATTAATAGAAATGCACAACCCGAACCGTATGAATTTAATATAATATATTCGGTGGATATGTTTTCTATGTGTACCAGACGGCTTGTTTCTAGATGGTGTGGTTTTAGAGATATTTCACTTTTTCTGTATGAAGATTGCTCATAGACATTGAGTTTACAGTGTGACAGTGTGTAGTCCTGCAGCCAAAAGGCGCACGCACTGACCTAGATACCCGTGCTGACGTCACATGAAATAGGTCTATAGCATATGCACACTCGTTATTCTTTAGTGAAGTGATCATGGTGGACTGAGCTGTGATAGAGTGAAAGCATTGGGTGGAAGTTTCTGTGTGTGTAGTTGTATGTGTGTGTATGTGTATATGTGTGTGTTTTTTCTTTGGGGGGAGGGCGGTAGAAGGCGGGGGCGGGGGTGTGCATCATACTGCCTCGTTATGTAGCACTGGCATCACATTGTGCAGCCTGTAGCTAACTACAAACACACCACAGGAGGTTGTTTAAAAGAAACCAGTCGCCTTTAGTTTTTATTCTGGTTAAATAGTGAGTTTATTAGCAAAATCTCAATTTAATATAGTTGGTCTCCATCCTTCCACTTCTCCAGCCTGGGTAGACACATTATACAGTACAGCCTCGTTAAACCAAGCTCGGTTAAACCAAACGATCGGTTAATCCAAACCTTTTTCGGCGGCCTGGCAAAATACTACAATTTATCATATAACAAAGTTGGTTAAACAAAAGTTGCTTGATCCAAATTATCGTTTAATCCAAACAAAATTGTTGGGCCCCAGGGCACATCCGGTACGGTTAAACCAAACTTTCATATGGTTATAAGGTCATCGGAGACTTTTTTATATGATAAATGGTAGTATTTTGCCGGGCCGCCGAAAAAAGTTTGGATTAACTGATCATTTCGTTTAACTGAGCTTCCTTTAATGGGGTTATACTGTGTATACATAAAAAACAATAACCAAAGTGTCCACATACATTGTATATTACATTCATAATGAACCCGCGTTTTTTCCAAAGCCAAGTCAAAGTTGAAGCCAAAGCTTGGTTCAACCAATGATCGGTTAATCCAAACAAATTTCTAGGGTCTCTTCAAGTTTGGTTTAACGAGGTTATACTGTATATGATAGAGAATTCATTAATACGTAGTTCACTAGTGTAATGTAACTATGGTGAAATGTCGTTATAACGCGTCCCGATTTAACGCGAGTTTGGATATAACGCGATGATTCATTGGCCCAGAATTCAAAGATAATTCAGTAAACTGAACCCCGATTTCACGCACCCGCTGCTCTTTTCGCAATGACATTTTATGGACCCCAATTATCGCGTTATAACAGGATTTCATTGTATGTATTAATATAAGGTAAATAAATGATTTGCACAGTATTATTTTACTTTCCCCTTCCAGTGCTCCCACGTGGTTGATATTTAGTTTTTTTATAGAAAGTTCACCAGTGTAATACAACAATATATGGATCTGAGCTCAATAATTCAATGCCACAGTATTCCATTTCCTCCTTCCACTGCGCCCATATAATATGGTTGATATATATCATTTATGCGTAGTTGACTAGTGCAAGACAACTATATATGGAACATGACCTAAATAAATCTGTATCACAGTATTCCATTTCTGACCTCCTTTCTTTCCCCCCTTCCACGACCAGACGGGATGGCCGAATGAGTTGAGCGTCCATCTCCCGTTTTGGTAGATCAAACCCTTACCTGGTCGAGTCAAACCAATGACTTAAAAATTGATACTTTTCGCTTCCTAGCCAGGCGCTTTGCATTATTAGGATATGGCAAGGACTGGTTAGGTCAGTGTCAGGATAATATGACTGAGTGGGCTTTCGGGTCATGGTGCTGGTGTCCTGATTTCTCAGTGGTGCAGCACTATAAAGCTAGCATGAGTGCGCACTGCCATAAGTCGGTACCCGTCCTGATATGACTTTAGATGTTGCTACGACGTAAAATCCCAATCAACCATTCAACCAACCAGCTACATACAGTATAACCCCGTTAAGCCAAACTTGAAGTGACCCTAGAAATTTGTTTGGATTAACCGACCATTAGTTTAACCAAGCTTTGACTTTGACTTTGACATAGCTTTGGCAAAAACGCAGGTGCATTATGAATGTAATATACAATGTATGTGGACACTTTGATTATTGTTTTTTATGTGTATACAGTATAACCCCGTTAAATCAAGCTTGGTTAACCCAAACGATCGGTTAATCCAAACTTTTTTCGGCGGCCCGGCAAAATACTACCATTTATCATATTAAAAAGTCGGTGGGGTCTCAGATGACCTTATAAACCACATGAAAGTTTGGTTTAACGGTACTGGAAGTGGCCTGGGGTCCGACAATTTGGTTTGAATTAACCGATAGTTTGGATTAACCGACTTTGGTTTAACCAACTTTTTTTTATATAATAAATGGTAGTATTTTGCCAGGCCGCCGAAAAAGGTTTCCATCCCCAGACTGGAAAGCAATGTGAATTCCGATCAACCCCCCTAGGCGCAATATTTCCCATTTTCATCACCTCCTACCACCATAATTTAGTGTTTGCGCATCACAAGATAAAAAAAAAAAGTTTAAAGAAATTGATGTCACAGAAAATGTATGTCAAACAAAGCAACCAAAGCAAACATGATGACTAGTCGACAAGTTGAGATAAGACTAAGAGGGCGGTGGTGCTGTGCATTACCTGAGTTCACAGCGGGTGGTGAGTGGGTACCAACTTGAGGTAAGTACCTCAGGCCTTCACATCCCGCCTTGGGCGGTGCCGAGTCTGGAGTGGGCGACCAGTTTGTTTATTGAGGCTTTACGTCCTGGCAACATCTAGGGTCATATCAGGATGAGTACCGACTTGTGACAGTGTGTGCACTCATGGTGACTTAATATTGCTGCTTTGCTGGGATAAGCCTGAAGCACCATGACCTTATACAGTTATATCCCACTCACTTACAATATCCTGATACTGAGCTAACCAGTCCTTGCCCTATCCTAGTTATGCCGAGCACCAGGCTAGGTAGTGACAAGTTTAAATTTTGTAAGTCATTGAGTTGACTCGGTCGGACTCGGAAAACTCGGCCTTCCACACGGGAAGCCTGGTAGTAGTAGTAGCTGGGCTTTTATCGATTTGGCCACCGCATGGGTGACCGGAGGGGAGTCTCAAACAACTTTCAACCAGCATGTCACAAATATCACAACAAGCAAACAAGTGTCTTCATCAGTTTAATAATGCGGTGACGGGGTGTGGGTGGGGGGGGGAAGGATCATCCAAAATTGTCAACAGTCGTAGAAAATGTACAACTTTCCATACCGCCCCCGTCTCTCCCACAAATTAGTACCCATCAACATTTTATCACGGAGCACGATAGTGGTTTATGTTATATAAGCCGTGTTTACACGGGCGAGTTAAAACGCTTCATATAAAACCACTTGTCTAGATCGATTTACATTTGCCGTGTAAACGCGACACTGTGGCGTTTTAGGGCTGAATCGATTCATATATATCGGGACATGTAAACCACATCGTGAGGTGGTTTATATGAATCACTACAGCTGGTTCCCGGGCGGCGATAGTGTAAAATAGTGGTGCTCGCCAACTACAGGCTCAGCTGTAACTATACACTGGTGCCCGGCAGTGTTAGGGACCGATTAGGCCAAAATCTATTGAATGCGATCATATTTAACAGAATTACATACTCAAATAATGAAATTTAATTAAATTAACCCTAAATTCCAAGCGATATTAACGTAGCCGCTACATCGGCGTCGTTATTCATATTGTGAATCGACGAATGTAAACTAAACAAATAGCAGTGCTCGCCGGCTACAGGCTCACCACTAAGGCAACTGGTCCCCGGGCGCCGATAGTGTCAAATAGCGGTGCTCGCCGGCTACAGGCTCACCACTAAGGCTGCTGGTTCCCGGTCGCGGACACAGTTTCAAATTTGTCGTGTAAACGTGCCACTACATCGCTTCATATAAATCGCTTTGTCTAAATCGGTTTAGAATTGCCCATGTAAACACGGCTATAAACATTTGTACTAAATCGTAAAAGTTGTACATGACTAACATACACCAACACTTCCTGTCCCACAGTTGTATAAGTTATATGACTGTGAAATGTGTGCAAACTATGGATCGTCCTTCACACTAACTAGTAATAGCACTCAGTATTTTTACACCAAATATACCAGACGGGATGGCTGAATGAGTTGAGCGTCCATCTCCCGTTTTGGTAGACCCTGCTCGAGTCAAACCAAAAACTTATAACAATTTATACTTGTCGCTTCCTAGCCTGGCGCTCGGGATTAAAAGGATAGGACAAGGACTGGTTAGCTCAGTGTCAGGATAATGTGACTGAGTGAGATATCGGATCATGGTGCTGGCAGCCTGATTTCCCAGTAGCGAAGGTCTATAAAGTCACCATCAGTGTGCAGTCACAAGTCAGTAGCCGTCCTGATATGACCCTAGATGTTGCCAAGATGTAAAACTCCAACAACCAACTAACTTTACACAGAAATATCGCAACATCCTTTCATAAGCAATACATGTCATCGCCAGTTCAGTAACTGCGGTCTATGTATTACGCGCAGTTTGAGAATGGTATATTTGTGTGCATAGGTGAGGTCTGCCCTCTATGGGTAGTGATTCTGTTCTGTGTACTATTTTAGCTGGTAACGTAAGGACACTTCGCCATGCGTAATGTAAGCACACTATGGCATGCGTAATAGAGTCACACTTGGCCTTGCGTAATGTTATGCCTGGTACACACCTCCCGTATACGATCTAAAACTTCCCGTTTCGCGCATAAGTTTGAGTTTTAGTCGTTAGGTGTGCGACCCCCCTAGCACACCAGAGCCTCGCGATTCGCGACTTAAAACTCAGTTTAGGGGTTAAAACTGAAATCGCAAGGGATTCAAAAAACGAATCGGGCAGTTTTAGATCGTATACGGGACGGGTCGGGGTTGTGATGCGCAGTCAGTTTTAGTGCGTGAATCGTAAACGGGAGGTGTGTACCAGGCATAACAAGGCTTTATGAATGTCATCAGGCGTAACCTAATGTGTGCCTCCAGTCAAAATCATCAGGTGGTGAGAATATATACCGCACCAAGGGATGGGATCAAGGGTCAGGGGTCATAGGCCAAATACTGCTCCACTTACACCCGGCGGGATGTGTGTTGTGTACTACCTGTCGGAGTGATGGCGGGCAGGCGTACACACCAGCGCACACACACCACACACACACCACACACACACACTACACATCAGCGTGCACACCGCACACCAGCCGTCTCCCATTTTGGTAGGTCGTCGGATTCGAACCCACGGGTTCTAAACCTGATCGAGTCAAACCAATGACTTAAAAATTGACACTTGTCGCTTCCTAGCCAGGTGCTCGGCATAATTAGGATAGCGAAAGGACTGGTTGGGTCAAGTGTCAGGATAATATGACTGAGTGGGATATCAGCTCATGGTGCTGGTGGCCTGGTCTCCCAGTGGGGCAGCACTATAAAGTCACCATGAGTGTGCACTGTCACAAGTCGGTACCCGTCCTGATATGACCTTAAATATTGCCAGGATGTAAAACTCCAGCGATGCCAGTCGCTACACATGTTTCACAAATGTCGTCAGCGCCATGCCTCCGCGTATCATGGCTGATGGATATGACCTTAAATATTACCAGGACGTAAAACTCCAGCAAACAACAACAAACCGCACACCAGCTCCTCTACTCAGCGGGCAGACGACAATGGAATTGCAGCTTCATGTGGGCTGGGTATGGTATGGGCATAGTATGGTAATGGCAGCCACACCGGGGCTGGTGGGTGTGTAAGGCGGTGTGGCATTCAGTCCACTTCTCGCCTGGGTGCTGGTATGGTGGCTGTGTCACACCGGCAGTGATGCTGCACACACGTGCGTGCGCATTGTCAACACGTGGGCGCGCCCGGCCTCCTCACCGATAAGGCTGGCACACTTTGATGGCACGCACCCTGACACACCTGACACTCCTGACACTCACACACACACCTCCCTACAGCTACAGCTACACACAGACAGAAAGCAAAGAAGAATCCCACAGCTACAGCTACACACAGACAGAAAGCAAAGAAGAATCCCACAGCTACAGCTCCACACAGACAGAAAGGAAAGGGGAATCCTGCAGCTACACACAGAAAGAAAGGGGGAATCCTGCAGCTACACACAGACAGAAAGAAAAGGGGAATCCTGCAGTTACAGCTACACACAGACAGAAAGCAAAGGAGAATCCCACAGCTACAGCTACACACAGACAGAAAGCAAAGGGGAATCCTGCAGCTACACACAGAAAGAAAGAAAAGGAGAATCCTGCAGCTACACACAGACAGAAAGAAAAGGGGAATACTGCAGTTACATACAGAAAGAACGAAAAGGGGAATCCTACAGCTACACACAGACGGAAAGAAAAGGGGAATCCTACAGCTACACACAGACAGAAAGAAAAGGGGAATCCCACAACTACTGCTACACACAGACAGAAAGCAAAGGGGAATCCTGCAGCCACACACATAGAGAAAGAAAGGGCATTCCTAGAGCTACACACAGGCAGAAAGAAAAGGGGAATCCCACAGCTGCAGCTACAGCAACACACAGACAGAAAGCAAAGGGGAATCCGGCAGCTACAGCTACAGCTACACACAGACAGAAAGAAAAGGGGAATCCTGCAGCTACACACAGAAAGAAAGAAAAGGGGAATCCTACAGCTACACACAGACAGAAAGAAAAGGGGAATCCTATAGCTACAGATACACACAGATGGGAAGAAAAGGGGAATCCTGCAGCTACACACAGACAGAAAGCAAAGGGGAATCCTGCAGCTACACACAGACATAAAGAAAGGGGGAATCCTACAGCTACAGCTAAACACAGACAGAAAGCAAAGGGGAATCCTACAGCTACAGCTACACAGAGACAGAAAGAAAAGGGTAATCCTACAGCTACACACAGGCAGAAAGAAAGGGGGAATTCTACAGCTACAGATACACACAGATGGAAAGAAAAGGGGCATCCTACAGCTAACCAGAGACAGACAGAAAAGGGGAATTCTACAGCTACAGACACACACATGGAAAGAAAAGGGGAATCCTACAGCTACAGCTACACACAGACAGAATAGAGGCATATCTGCGTCTACAGGTGGAGCCGCATGTAAACGCCCAGCTCACCAGGTCGCACGGACGCTGCTGATTAGACCACGTGACCTGCCCTAATTAGAACTGACCCGCCGTAGATCATGTGCAGGTGTCAGCCAAGACAGACACAGGGTTGCTGGTGTTAGTTCGGCCCAAGGTGTCGGTACGGTTGTCGGTACCGGTATCACAGCACCAGTGTCGGTACCAGTGCAGGCACCGAGTGTCGGTACCGGTGTCGAGTGTGACACCCCAGGTGTCAGGTGTTTTACCTCATCACCGGATGGAGTGGCGTCTTAATGACCTCTGGGGCAGTGTCCTCTAATCCACGGCTGACCCCGGACCCTGGAGGGGACCACGTGATGATACCACAAGCAGCAGTAGGAGACTGATACTGGTAGTTGTAGTGAGCGTCCTACCCGGCTGTGTAAGGTCTTCTTAAGAGGTCTGTGATACGACTATAGTACTAAGCACCCAATACAGGGGCGGATCTAGATCACACCTAGGAGGAACATTCCCCCCTGGAGGAGGAGATCAGTATGTGACCTCAAGGACTGTGCTCCCTGTCCCCTCCCCCCCCCCCCCCTCGCCCCTCCTCCTTACAGGAGACATGCCCCGCAGGGGCAGACCTAACGCTTCCAAGCCCCAGGCGCCACCTGGCGGGCCCTTCTCTGCCCGCCCTGCCCGCCTTGCCTGCTGAGATGCAGATGATGCCGAGAGAACGCTAGTTCCAAAGTGCGCCAGCAGATGGCGGAGCCGCAGCGGCCCCGCTTCCGGCTGCGCTGGCCCCGTCAGGTAAGCAGCAGCTGCAGCAGCAGCAGCAGCAGCTGCAACAGCAGCTGCACTCCTGTCTGCAATGTGTCTGTTTGGGGCTCGTTAAGCCATCATTGTGTTTGTTTTCAGAATTCTTGTCCAAATTACACATGGCCCACCCTTGGGTCGAAGTGAACAATAGGGACGACTTTGGTATTTTGTTTGGTTTGTGTTTTCTCACACTGGTAACTCGCTACCCATGGGAACCTCAGCGATTGTTAGAGTTTTGTTACAGTTGCTATAAAAGAGACTTCCTGCAGGGAGGCTCATGTTTGTTTGAGCTACTTTTATTGATGTTTTCAACAACAAACCACTTCCAGATAAGTGATGTTGTTATTTAAACAAATATCTGCTTTAATTAATTTTGTTTTGTTTTTATATATAGTGTTACGGTTTTTTGGTGATATTATTCCATTCATTATTAGAAGTAGTTTTTAAATTACTAGTAGTTTATCATTACATTATTACATCATTGCATTATTACATTATTACAGTGTTACATTATTACATCATTGCATCATTGCATCATTACATTATTACATTGCCTTATTGGCTTATTACATTATTATATTATAATTATAGCGCTATTGTTAAATGCGTGACTGACATATATACAATATAAATGATACACCTGAAATTTGATTCTAACTCGAAGACCCATCCGTTTTTATTTATTCAGTACTCTTTAAATTAGAAAGAGAAACAAAACAAAAGGCAGGAACCAAAAGCTGTTCACTGACGGCTGAGTTCTAGTTCGGACTGGAAGTGGTTCATCCAGACACTAATAGCCACAGACCAATCTGAATAAACCTGATCAAGCAGCACTCCTCCTTAAATAGCTTGAGCAGTTTCATTAGCATTAGCATTAGCGTTAGCATTACCATTTGCGACCACCTCCACAGATCGACCACTCCCCTATATCGATCGCTTTGTTTGGGTCCCAAACGATCGCCCATACAATATCATTATAGCGATAAAAAAACTCCCTAAGCCAACCACCTCCCTAAATGGACCATTTAAAGTCGGTCCCATGGTCGGTCGATTCATATAGGTTTTATTGTAATTGCAAACAGTATGAGTCCAGACAGCCAGTACTTGACTATGTTTAAGTTGAGTACAGTCCCTTTGGTCAAAGCCCTGTATTAGATTATTAAGCTGGTTGCTGTGCGCGTGTGTGTGTACATGTGTGTGTCGGGTGGGGGGTGGGGGGTGTGTGCGGGGGTAGCTGGGGAGGGGAGGAGGGCGAAGTGCATGCTCTGCTATCAATAAGTATCTTGCCCATTTGTTATCTGGACAAGCTAAGCGAAAAGTGATCCAATTTCATGAAGCTCCGACTGTTTTGGTGACAACTAAGTGCTCACATTAGACAGCCTTGGTCAGATTACCGATCTTGCCGACTGTTCGGTGATAACAAGCCTGAAGTGCTCACACCAGACCGACTTGGTCAGATTATCGATCTTGCCGACTGTTGGGGATAACAAGCCTGAAGTGCTCACACCAGACCGACTTAGTCAGATTACCGATTGTGCCGACTGTTTGGGGATAACAAGCCTGAAGGTTTCACACTAGACCGATTTGGTCAGATTACCGATCTTGCCAACTGTTGGGGGAGATACCAAGCCTGAAGTGCTGACACTAGACCGACTTGGTCAGATTACCGATTGTGCCGACTGTTGGGAGATAACAAGCCTGAAGTGCTCACACTAGACCGACTTAGTCCGATTACCGATTGTGCTGACTGTTGGGAGATAACAAGCCTTAAGTGCTCACACTAGACCGACTTGGTCAGATTACCGATCTTGCCGACTTTTGGGAGATAACAAGCCTGAAGTGCTCACACTAGACCGACTTGGTCAGATTACCCATCTTGCCGACTGTTGGGAGATAACAAACCTGAAGTGCTCACACTGGACCGACTTAGTCAGATTACCGATCTTGCCGACTGTTGGTCAGGATAACGTGACTGAGTGGGATATCGGATCATGATGCTGGTGGCCTGATTTCCCAGTGAGGCAGCACTATAAAATCGCCATGAGTGCACACTTTCACAAGTCGCTACCCATCCTGATATAACCTTAGATATTGCCATTAGTATCAGAGGTTGAGAAGGCTATCAATGATCTAAAGGCAGGTAAGGCTCCTGGAAGTGACCAGATAACATCAGAAATGATAAAAGGACTAGATGAAGTGGGGATTCAAATCATTCATAAGCTAGTAACTGACATCTATGAGACTGGATTTATACCATTGAATATGAATGAATCCATATTTGTACGACTCCCAAAGAAGCTAAAACCAACATTGTGTACTGAGTACAGAACACTAAGCCTGATGAGTCATATGTTGAAGATGATCCTGAAAATAATTTTACTGAGAAACAGACAGAAAATTGAAGAACAAATCAGTAACGTACAAAGTGGGTTTATATCTGGAAGAGGTACACGTGAAGGGATTTTCAATATGAGAATGATTTGTGAACGTTATTGTGAAGTGAACCAGGATGTTTATGCCTGCTTTATTGACTATGAGAAGGCCTTCGACCGAGTCAATCATGAACTGTTAATCAAATGTTTACAAGATATTGGTGTCAATGGCAAAGACATTAAACTAATTGTGAACTTATACTGGACACAACGTGCATTTATAAAAATGGAGCAGCGCCTATCGGATGAAGTTATGATTAAACGAGGAGTTCGACAGGGGTGTGTATTGTCACCATGTCTATTTAACCTGTACACAGAGATGATTTTCAGACACATTGAAGATTGCAAGGGAGTGACAATAGGTGGCATGAACGTCAACAATCTTAGATATGCCGATGACAGTGTAATACTAGCAGACAGTGAGAAAAACCTACAAGATATAGTGAATAGAATCAATAAAGCTGGAATACTATTCAACATGAAGATGAATGCCAGGAAGACCAAAACAATGGTTATAAGTAAAAAGACAGATAAACCAAATGTCAATATAACCATAGATGGCACAAACATAGAACAAGTATCCGAATTCATATATCTCGGACAAAAGATTACAAATGATGGGAGATGTGAGGAAGAAATTAAAAGAAGGATAACAATAGCCCGAACAACATTCTCCAAAATGTATAGAGTGTTAACATCAAGTAAGATATTAATACAAACAAGGAAGCGTATTCTTCAGTGTTATGTGTGGTCTACTCTAATGTATGGGGCAGAGACATGGACAATCTCTAAGAAAATGTACAAACGTTTAGCAGCATTTGAGATGTGGACTTATCGAAGGATGATGAAAATATCATGGACAAAGAAGATCACCAACAAAGAAGTTCTCAGAAGAATTAATAATAAGAAAAGCTTGTTTGCCACTATACAGACAAAGAAACTTATTTATTTTGGCCACATCATTCGTCAGAGTTCAATATACCGTACATTGTTGGAAGGGAAGGTGAATGGCAGCAGAGGGAGAGGGAGACCAAGAACATCATGGTTTACAAATATTTCACAGTGGACAGGCTTGAATTATTCACAGTCTATCAGAACAGCACAACATCGGGACAAGTGGAGAACCATTGCATCCAACCCTCGACTAGAGGATGGAACTATTGATTGATTGATTGCCAGGACATAAACTCCAACAACCAACAAACCTTTTTACGTCACTAGTTTGACTCGACCAGGGTTCGAAACCCGTTGGATCTACCAACACGGGAGATGGACACTCAACTCATTCGACCATCCCGTCTGGTTTGTTTGTTTGTTGTTATTTTACGTCCTAGCAACATCTAAGGTCATATCAGGATGGATACCGACTTGTGACAGTGCACACTCATGGCGACTTTATAGTGCTGCCCCACTGGGTGACCAGGCCACCAGCGCCATGACCTGATATCCCACCAGTCCTTTCCCTATATATATATATATATATATATATATATATATATATATATATATATATATATATATATATCAGGGATGAAAGATCTCCGCGATTCCGCGGAATTCCGGGATTTTTTAATCCCGCAGCACCATCAGCATATACTACTATGTGGTGCAGACTGCGCAGAACTATCAGCGTATACTACTAATAAATGCTCAAAACGGCAGAGCACTATCAGCGTATACTACTAATACATGCTTCAAAGGGCGGAGCACTATCAGCGTATACCAATATATATGAAACCCGACTTCCGGATATTTTCCGCGATTCCCTGACAATGCTAAACCTATGGGACCATATCAGCATTTCCGCTTTTTTCCCCGGAGACTACTTTCATCCCTGATATATATATATATATATAAAACCACCCACATCTGCCTCTGAACCCGCATCTGCATTTAGAGATGTTGACGATACAAATGTAGAACATAACAATACACAGTATTCAGGGTTTGTTCTCCTACCTATTTGTAGTGGGTGACCTGGGGTCTTATTTCCCCTCTTATAGAGAAAGGAAATGTGGAAGCATGTGTTTAGCTTTATTTTTGTATTCCATGTCCTTGAAGAACATTTTTACTGCCTATTATGGATAAGTCTGAATAGACTTATTTTCACCATTAGACAATTGGTCGATAGAAAGTCTGTGCCTACACTTTTACTGACACAAGGAATTTTTAACCTCCCACACCACATAGGCATGTCATTAGTGCAACTGGACATTGATGACGCTGTAAGTTATACACAGCAGTGGAAATCCAAATTGGCAGAGGTGATGGCATAGGGAATCGAACCCCCGACCATCAGATTAGGAGTCCGACCTAGAAAATGTCAAACACTCTAACCACTCTGCCACAGAGAACACCACACGTTGATTGTTCTGATTTTTCTCAGCATGTGTCAATGGGACGTGTGGTGGTGTAAGTTGGCGCAATTTAAGCAGCAGGGACCCACCATAACCAGAAAGGTTGCGACCTGAGATGATTTAATTAACTGGGCTCAGTCAACATGACCCAGAATGTTGTGACCTGAGAACATTTACTCGGAAAGGGGACAGCATAGCCCAACATGTTGTCAGCTGATGTGATTAAACCAGCAAAGTCAGCATAATTTAAAAACATACAAGTTGTAGATAATTAATTACAGTATTCTTGCGGGTTAATAGCCTTGTGTGGGTTAATGCCCACCCCCCACTTTCCCAATATTTTGTAAAAACCCCTCCCTTAAAAGCCTATGTGTGGGTAAATGCCCACCTACCCCAACTTCAGTGATTTGCCAATTTAAATGCTCAGGGCGTTAACCCACGAGAATACGGTAATTAAAATAACTCTTTTTTTTTCAGTTTCGAGGCTCTGGTCTTCTACCCACTAGTATATAACATACATACATGTTATTGACACAATTCTGTTTTAATTTAACATTTATAATCGAATATAGACCAATAATGAGATGCATTTAATGAGTTGATAACGCCAGTATGTGATTAACCTGGTTAATATGGTAATTAGGTCTGGGTATAGATATTGTTGGTTATGTGAGTGAAGCGAGTCAGTACAGCCATGGACCAGTTGATGGAGGAGGGCTCCATAGAACAATACAAACCAGGCAGAGAAATGAGGTGATACACCAAGATACTACACATCTCATACAAAGACCATGTTACCAACGAGGAAGGTAGATTTCACAGCGTTACCTAGACACTACTGGTTGGACACGGCCATTAATATACAGTAGGGCGTGAATGTGCACAATCACACGTCGGTGCCCATCCTGGTATGACCTCAGATGTTGCTAGGGCATAAACCGGGTGAGGTGGCCTAATGTGGGCCTCGCGTGCGGAATGTCAGGAGTTCGTTCCCGGTCGAGTCAAACCAATGACTATAAAATTCCCCGTCCTGATATGACCTTAGATGTTGCTAGGACGTAAAACAACAACAAACAAACAAACAAACAAACTATAAAATTGATACTTGTCCCCTCCTCGCCTGGTGCTTGGCATTAATAGACCCCTTTCAATGTTGATAAACATCGTGTATGCGCGCGCACGTTGGCTGCAAGACCAATGCGCAAGGCCATTAAGTTTGGCGATACGCACAGTGCAAAGCTTCAATTCTATTCAAAATTAAAGTTGCATAGTCCGATGGTTTTGAGTTTCTCTCATTTCTGAGATAAACATATTAGGTTGTTCATTATAATCTACCTTACTTTACTTTGAAGTAACTTTGATTTTAAATCGATAACTTTTGAGATATTTGAAATGGAAACATGCTAAATTAATGTTGGCAAGCTGGCCAAAACTCTTATCACAATAGGCTTCTGCCGTAACAGGTTCTATTAATTGACTCAGTATCCCCTTATATGTGATGACAAATGTTTAATAAGTGAACCAGCATCTAAGCTAGATATGTAGAATCAAATCTAGATAATTGATTTGGTTTTGAAAATTGCATGTTTTCATCGGACTATGCAGCTTTAATAAAAATACAGAAAATAAACATACACATTTAATATAATCTGTTCGTTAAACATGTTATCTGTTTGTGTGCCAGGCGGTTTCTTTCTATGTGGTGTGGTTGTAGAGATATTTCGCTTTTTCTGTATGAAGATTGCTCATGGCCATTGAGTTTACAGTGCAACCGCGTGGTGTTTTGGAGCCAAGTTGCGCGCGCACAGACCTAAATACCTATGCTGACGTCATGTTAAATAGGTCTATAGGATAAGGCAAGGACTGGTTAGCTCAGTTTCAGGATAATGTGACTGAGTGGGATATCGGGTCATGATTTCGGTGGCCTGATATCCCAGTGGAGGAGCACTATAAAGTCGCCATGAGTACGCACTGTCACAAGTCGGTACCCATCCTGATATTACCTTAGATGTTGCTAGGACGTAAAACAACCAAAAACAACAACATGCTAGGGCATAAACCATTATTCCATCAAAGGCCGTTAGAGATTCTCTACGATGTTCTGTGCACCATGCACCAGGTGGTGTGATAAACTACAATTGGAGCTTGCCAAATATTTGCCAACAATTTGTCAAACTTTGTCAGTTTGTGTTTTCATGTGCGGCGTGTTGTATCAAGACAAGCATCGGCGATTATTTACAAAGCCATGCAGCTATGCGGGTTTGTTAGTGAAGCCAGAGAGCCACTCGCACATGCATAGTGTTCATGAGGAAGGAGACACTGACACATGTGCAGTGATCGGGGTGTTGTGGTACAGGTTAAAATGGCATAGTCCGGTGTAGATAAAAGATTCACCCAGTACTTGTGTAGTACACAGGTGAAGAACAACGTAGTCTAAATACGGGTGAAAATAGCTTTAGTATAGGACATGAACTAGAAACTGTGGTTCCAGGATCAAATGGCTACATATATCGGCACAGAGTTGGTGAAATGGGAGAGAATGCAAAAAGACAAGATGGCGGCCACAGAACGCCTTTGATTTCACTTTTAAATCTTATTAAACCAGATGTTTTATTATATTTTTCAACTGAATGGTAGCGGGTAAATATGAAGACATCTACAAAGAATAAATGTTGCTTCTTAGATTGTGAAATTAGGCTCTCATTTCATTAACCCGCTTTTTCGACCGTTTTTATATAGGCTTGGTATTCACCCATGTACTGCGAGTACCGGATGAATCCTTTATCTAAGTACGGTGGCGTTTGAATTTTTGCAATATTTTTTAGATAAATATATCAAACTGATCATTATAACCTACTAATCATTATTCCGGGGTAATTTTGATGAAACGTGCTAATGTCAGAGAAAACTGGCCTGAAAGAACCCAAAATCATTTCAGCAAGCTTTCCAAAAGTCCTGTAGCTATGACACACCTTATCATCTCGCGATGGTCATGTGATGTCAGTTGACCTAGTAATGTGTATGTCTTAGAACCTGACTAATGCCATATATGGTATTGGGAATGAGGGCTAGACAAATCGGGTCACAAAGATTGACCTAATTCGTTTGTGGCCACCCTGCCTAATTGTTTCCTGAACGTAAGTGTCCAATGGGATAAAGTGGTCAATTCACTGATTATTCTGTGTATGCTGTCCCAAACTACTAGTTAATGCACCAATATCTAAGTTGGGTATAATGAATCAAATGTAGATAAGTATGTTTGTTTGGAAAAATATATATTTCATCTGACCATGCAACTTTAATTCTACATACAAATTGGCATTGGTTTATTGGTACATGTATTTTGACAATGTTATATGTCCAGTTATATTGGTACGTTTATGTTGGTAGGCCCTACTTATATAGCATAGATGAGTATCTTCCGGAATTCCGGATTTTTTTATCTGCCCGATTTGTTCCGGATACGGTCAAAATTTGCGACCATTCCGGCTTCTCCCAACAATTACTCCCAACAATTCATAAAATATTTTCCTGATTTGTTGTCAGACCGTTTTCATCTATGTCTATGGTCGTCGGGGGTTTTGGTACATGTGTAGTTGTACTGGTATACACGTTTTGGTAGATGTGTAGTGGTACAAGTGTGTTTGTACAGTTATTTCGGGACATGTGTATTTGTATAATTATATTGACACATATACTTTTGTTAGTGTCATGGCATAGATATTGTTTGTACTGGTATATCCGTACAGTATATTGAAACATATGTAATCGTAGAGGTATTGGTACATGCTTAGTGGTACAAGTAAATTAGTAGAGCTATAGTGATGCAAGTATGTTGGTACAGTTAGATTGGTTGGTTGGTCGTTGGAGTTTTACGTCCTTGCAACATCAAACATCATATCAGGACGGGTACCAACTTGTGACATTGCGCGCTCATGGCGACTTCATAGTGCTGCCCCACTGGGAAATCAGGTCACCAATACCATTATCCAGGTACCTGTCACATTATCCTGACACTGATCCAACCAGTCCTTGCCATATCCAAATAATACCAAGCGCCTGGCTAAGAAGTGACAAATATCAATTTTGTAAGTCATTGGTTTGACTCGACTGGGAATTGAACTCCCGACCTTCCGCACGGTATGTATATACATGTACATGTGTGGTACAGGTATGGGTGTACAGGTTTGGTGCAGGTATATAGTTGGCAAGACTTTAATATTTTGATTAATCACATTAGGGACAATGGTAGTAAAACCGTGGTAAACAAATCAGCACAGGTTTAATACATCTAGGTTACCTCAGTCCACGTTGCACTTTGAGCGTCCGTGTTTTAAAACTGTCTAGCAGCATTGCAAACACGGCACGCCGCTTGTCCCAGTTCCCGTCTGGTACCACGTGATCTATGTTTGACCAGCTAACAAAGTTGAACAAACAGAAGGCATTTTGAGTTGGAATTTCATTGAATAATTATTAACATATCTCCACCTCTCTCTCTCTCTCTCTCTCTCTATATATATATAGAGTGAGAGAGATAGAGAGACAGAGAGAGACAGAGAGAGATAGAATTATACAGTAAAGCCTCTCTAAATCGACTGACCATGGGACCGACTTTTAATGGTCCAGTTACGCAGGTGGTCGGTTTAGGGAGTTTAAAAAATTAATTACATTGGTATTGTTAGGGCGATCCTCTGGACCCAAATAAAGCGATCGATATAGGGAAGTGGTCGATCTGTGGAGGTTGTAGGTTAGAGAGGTTTTACTGTATATATATGTGCTATCTATTATGGGGATAAACAAGGACACTGCCACTTATCAGTTCTCTTCTATATATTAGTTATTACCTACTATCCTACTGTCATAGGAGTTAGTTCCTGCTTCTGCCACTAGGGTGCCACCTGTGAGTGGCTCCCTTCTCCAGACCTGCTCGGATGGTCAGATTTTATATATCATTTCCTATGTCCTGCTCTATAAATCTAGTCTGTAGGCTAATTTGAAGAAAACAAGTGACTAGTAAGGTGAGAAATAGAAGGGTCGGACTAAATGTGTGTTTCCCTGTGCAACAGGAACCTGAGTACTTCTCTATGGACGAGGTAGGTCAGGCACTGTTGCCTTATGTACATGCTTTACTAGTTACATTGTTATTTGTTTAATTTCTGGTTTCTGGTATTAAAAAAAAAGAGAGTTCCTGTTTCAGTTCTCTGTTTGTTACCGGTCTATCGATGCAGGTATCATATATATATTTATTTTACCTCGGTAAACAGCCTCAGGCTAGCCTCAGGCTAGGGAGAGGTAAGCACGTCCGGTACCAGCTATTAGCATATACAACTCACGACTGGATAACGTGTTGTTGGGTTGCTCCGGCAAAATTAGTCTACATACAAGCAAATACGCAGTAAGTATAATAAAAACTGTGGTTAGCTTAATTATGATGCATTAGAGCATCATTATGGAAAGTTTAGACTTTCGTTGGTCCAATTTGGACGAGTTATTTGGTTATAAACAACCAAGGATAGAACACTCGAGTGGGTTTCTCGAAGGAACCAAACCGGTCATTAGCGGTTATGTCAACACCCGGGTCACCGTGTGACTATGGGTAGAGATGTGGGTTTCGCCCTATCTCATGTGGAAATTCTCTCGTACTCTAATAGAGAGTAATGTTGGAGATGCTCCTGGGTTTCTTTTATAGACTCCCCTAGACAAAACTTTTTCAGGCGTTTCTCCGAGTTTCGTAGCATTTTCTCCAACTTGTTGACGTAGTAGTCACAGGTGGGAGAAGTGTGCGGAACAGAGGGTTGGGCGGGCCGATACACTGGTCCCGACCCCGCGTAAGGTTTGGGCTTGACCCACAACCCACGCACAAATTTAGCTTATTACGCCTGTGTTATAACGGTATAAACACGTTCTCTAACACCAATAGATGTCCAAATGAGTTTGAAACAACCATATTGTGACATATATATATACCGGGACTGACCAAAAATCTTTGTTTCAGCTCCCGATGGCCACGAAGCGGAGTAAGCGCGGTGCAGCAGCAGCCGAGGGGCGTGTTCCGAGTGGAGTGGACGAGGAGTACGACTCCTCACCTGTGTTGTCGGCAGGGCCATCGACACAGCCCCGGGCGCATATCCTCTCCGACCCGGATGAGGACGCAGTGCCTGATGTGCCTGCGCCTCCAGATTGGGAGGCTCGCTTTGCACGATTGGAAAGCCACATCTTGACTGCCAAATCGCCTGTGTCTCGGAAGCGGCGTAGGCCGAGTGTCCAAGAGGATTCGTTTGAGGATTTCTTGGACACAGACTCGGCGGTGGAGCTTAAGGCTCCTCCTCCTCCTTCTCCTAAACGGAGGAAGAAGAAGAAACAGGTGATTTCTTCGGGTGATGAATTCACCAAGGAGCGGGCAGAGACTGGTTTTCGCAAAAAGCGGAAGACTAAGTCCAAAAAGAAGAAGAGGAAGAGGAAATATTCTTCTTCTGATTCGTCCACTGAGTCTACTTCTACGGAATCAGACTCAGACACTATATATGAAGGGGTCTATGCTGACATTGGCACTAAAGTGGCTAAGAAGGTGGAGAAGCCAAAGGCTAAGCGGGTTAAAACCACTACGCTTATGCGCGAGACCGTGAATGGTCATTTTCGCACGTTCAAACCGGCGGAGGTTATCTCCAAGTTAGGAGATGAGTTAACAGGCATAAACGGTGTTCCCAACTCCATCATTAAAGAAATGGATCGGGATGTCAATATGACGGATGACCGTAAGAAGTTTGAGGATGTGTTGCACACAGTGCATAAGGCAGTGTTGGCTACCCTAACAGCTATTGTTCCTGTGGCTAATAGGATGCAGAGTGAAAATAAGTTCTCGTCTTTGGCTAAGACAATGGACAAAGGCATTGCAGTGCTGTCGTTTCGAAGATATGAAAATGTCTTCAAGTCAGTTTGCACAGATGCTGGCAAAGAAGTGGCTCGCTCTAAGAAGGTTACCGATAATGAGGGGAAGGAGTTTACGCTTTATCTTGCTCCAGAGCCGATTAAAGGGAAACCTTTAGATAACACCAAGATGTTTGGCGGTCAACTACAATACCTCTATAAAGAGGTAGAGACTGCAGCCAAGAGTGGCAAAAACATGGATGGCAAGAAGAAACAGGAAGCTCCTCGTTTCAAAAAGTCACGAGGGGATTTTCGTCCACGACGGTTCACCAGAGGAACCAGACCGAGTTCAAGACTTTCGGTCAAGGGTTTCGGGGCCGGGGCGCTCGCCCAGGCTGGACCGACAACACCGCACGGCCAATAGGCCGAGGGTTCAACTCGTCGAGACCTTTCCCCAGGGGCGGGTCCAAGTAGAGGTCCAAACACAAACTTTACAAGTCCCTGAAGCCTCTAAAAACACACAAACTGTAAGCAACTTTGTGGCTGGTAATATTAGTAATCATATTTCTGAGTGGCACAAAATTACTAGTGACCAAGAAATTATAAAAATAGTTAGGGGTGTTCACATTCCCTTTACACAAATTCCTGTACAAAGTATAATACCTTTTCCATATAACATTCAACCAGTTGAACGAGACGCACTAACTAAACAGGTACATAAATTCTTTGAGAAAGGAATTATACAAAAAGTGACACACTGTTCAGGACAGTTTATTTCAAACATTTTCTCGAGACCGAAGCCTAATGGTGATGTTCGAATGATCCTGGATTAACAATCCTTAATAAAAGGGTGGAATATCGACATTTTAAAATGTTCTCTCTAGATACGGCACGAGATCTGATTACACCAGATGCGTGGATGGCTAGTGTTGATTTACAGGATGCATATTATACGCTTCCCATAATGGAACAATACCGAAAATTTCTTCGATTTATTTGGGATAACCAACTCTATGAGTTTACCTGCATGCCGAATGGCTTAGCTTGTGCGCCACGTTTATTTACTAAATTGCTTAAAACCTGTTTTCTCGGTAATGGCGAGGAAGGGTCACATAATGTTTCCATACATAGATGATTCTTTTATTATAGCATCAACACAAATTGGTTGTGTGAATGCAGTTTTGGATTTATGTGCATTACTCACTAAATTGGGGTTTTATGTACATCAACAAAAGTCAGTGTTTAAAACCAACAAAACAACTCAAATGTTTAGGGTTTATTCTGGATACACAGTCCCTTACAGTGTCGATAACAGAACAAAAAACTAATTAAGTTTATGACTACAGCGACTCAGCTTATTAAGTTATCAAAGCCAAAAATTAGACAGGTTGCTGTTCTTATTGGCATAATGACATCATATGCACCTGCTGTGTTATATGGGAAGGCCCATATTAAGTCGCTAGAAATAGATAAAAATTTAGCGTTAACACGAACTAAAGGCAATTTTGAGCGAAAGATGTTTATTTCGCAAGAAGGGTTACAGGATATTGGATGGTGGATGCAACATATAGCAAGTTCACCAAATCCAATCCGCATGGCGGAACCTAATACAGTAATTACTACTGATGCTTCGTTAGAAGGTTGGGGAGCTCATCGAGATGGGGTCACAACAGGAGGTAGATGGCTTGATGATGAAAAATCAGACTATATTAATGCACTAGAATTGCGTTGCTATTTATCTGGGCTTACGTAGTTTAGTAAAGATAAATAAATCACAGGTTAGAATACTAACTGATAATACTACTGCCATGGCATATATTCGTAACATGGGTGGAACCAAATCAAAGTCTTGCAATCAGTTATCTAAACTGATTTGGAACTGGGCACAGGCTCAACAAGTCTGGCTGACTGTAGCGCATATTCCAGGGTCACAAAATACACTTGCAGATTATAAAAGTAGAAATTTCCATGACCATTTAGAGTGGGTCTCTCTCTACACCTTTGTTTAACTTCGTTTGTGAAAAATGGGGTACACCTGAAGTTGACTTATTTGCATCACGAAATAATAACAAGTTACCCTGTTATGTTTCTTGGCATCCTGAACCGGATGCTTGGAAAGTAGATGCGTTTGCTATTACCTGGGAAAATAATTATTTTTATATTTTTCCCCACCATTTAGCATTATCAGCCCGAGTAGTGAGAAAAATCGGCTTGGAAGGGACACATGCGATACTGGTGGTGCCCGATTGGGACACGCAACCTTGGCTGCCAGCAGTTTCACAACTGGCAAAAGATCTGTATACGATTCCCAAGAAAACTCGGGAATCTGACGCACCACGGACCGCTAGTGGTTCACGGCGACGTGTCAACGACGCCCCTATTGGCATTCCTTTTCTAAGGAAGCAGCTACAGCAATTTGGATTGGACAGAATTACTGAGGATAGGATAGTATCGGATGCCTGGAGGCCAGGAACTGTCAAAATGTATACAACCTATTTAAAGAAATGGGGTGTACATTGTTTGTTAATGAAAGTTAAGCCAACAAATCCAAAGATTTCACAAGTAGCTCGGTTTCTTCGTTCTCTAGAGGATGAAGGACTTTCCTTTGGATCGATTAATGCGGCGAGGTGTGCGTTATCAATTATATTACCTAGAATTGATGGCGAAACAGTTGGAAAACATTATGTTATTTGTTATTTACTTCGTTCAATTTATCAAAGGAATCCTCCAAAACCAAAGTATAGTCGGTTTTGGGATGTTTCTATAGTATTTAAGTTGTTTCAGGCTTGGCCTCACAACTCGTGGTTAGATATAAAACAGTTAGGTTTTAAGGTCGCGGTCCTGTTATTGTTAGTAACCGGACACAGAGGACAGACGATTGTTGCTTTATCCTTAACTGGATTAGAAATAGACAAGCGAACAAGCTACGGTTTGATTTAGAAAAATTGCTTAAATCGAACACGTTAGGTGACCCTTTATCAACGGTTCACTTAGACTGTTTTCCGAATGATCGGAAATTATGTGTTGTGTCGGCCATACGGGCTTATATATACAAGACAAAGGATTTACGTGCATCACAACAAATATTAGTGAGCTTTATAAAGCCACATAAGGCGATTTCACGAGGACACACTTGCCAGATGGACAATTACGGTGTTGAATTTGGCTGGAGTGGATACGAGTAAATACTCTTCCCACTCAACTAGAGGAGCCATGGTCTCCAAGGCAAGGGTGCTTGGTATTTCTGTGAAAAGAATACTAGCGCGATGCAGGCTGGGAAGACGGCTAAGTCGTTTGCAAAACATTATAATAAACGACTTAGAAAAGCCTACCGGCGTTTGCAAAGCGCGTCCTTCTCGCCAACTAACAAGAATAGGTGAGAACAAAAATTTAGAATGTTATATAATAATAAGAAAGAATGATATTAAGGATAAAAATGAATTATGTGAAAGGTCTCCCTAGCCTGAGGCTAGCCTGAGGCTGTTTACCGAGGGTAAAATAGTATAGTTATACGAGTCTTACCTTGTGGTACAGATGATGGATTAACTGTTGTTTTAACCGAGGTATAAGCCTCTGGATTAGATGTGGGCTAGGGCCCTCCCGCCACACCCTGCCACATCTATTCCGTTGGTGTACCTTTTCGGTAAAGTAATAGTATCCATTGTTTTGAAAGTCATTTTTATCCTCAATAAGTAGGTTTAAGATTGCTGGTACCGGACGTGCTTACCTCTCCCTAGCCCACATCTATCCGAGGGCTTTATACCTCGGTAAAAACAACAGTTATCCATCATCTGTACCAAGGTAAGACTCGTATAACTATAACAATATAAATATTCTATATATGCGTTATACATCATATATATATATATATATATATATATATATACATATATATATGATGCATTATACGAGTATAAATGCAAGGGGAACATATACTGTATATATCTATTCCTCCTGTCGGGGTAATTGGTGGGCAGGGCCCCCCCTCGCACCACACACACTGGAGGAATATAACACATCCCTCCGAGCGAGTGGAGGATTAGCCCCGCGCAAGAGGTGGAGCGGTGCATGATGGTACCCCACCCGATAGGGGGGGGGGGGGGCGGGAGGGACTGCAGGACACTACATGCATTATTACAGGCGATAAAGGGTGTATATATATATATATATATATATATATATATATGTATGTATAGGCGATAAAGGGTGTATATATATATATCAATATATATATATGTATATATACATATATATTAGATATATATATATATATATATATATATACACATATATACTCACCTGTTGATGATTGCTTTTTATGAAGGGATGATATTTCTCTATCCATCGACTGTTGTAACCCAGTTATAAATATGTCACGTTATGGTTTTATTGTACAACACCTTAGAATGAATCCTGCTAGTGAGGGCACTTTACTAAATTAACATTTACATTATGTATTGGGACCGGTGTATCGATCCAAGTATGCTGGTACACATTAGTCAGGCACGTCGGTACAGTTACACCGGTGCAGACACATCGGTATAGGTTTGTTTGTTTGTTTGTTTGTTTGTTGTTGTTTTACGTCCTAGCAACATCTAAGGTCATATCAGGACGGGTACCGACTTGTGACAGTGCACACTCATGGCGACTTTATAGTGCTGTCTCACTGGAAAACCAGGCCGCCGGCACCATGACCTGGTATCCCACTCAGTCACATTATCCTGACACTAAGCACACCAGTCCTTGCCCTGTCCTAATAATGCCGAGCGCCTGGCTAGGAAGTGACAAGCACCAATTTTCAAGTCATTGGTTTGACTCGACCAAGGTGTACAGGTATAGGCATAACAGCACTATTATATCGACACAGGTACAAGGCTACAAGTGTATTAATTATTAACACAGGTGTACCGCTATGGATATGATGATGCGGGTGTATTGATACATGGGTATATCTTTATTGATAATTGTTAATCATTAATAGTAGTCCAGTTCCTTACTTCTGTAGCTTATTTGAGTAGATGACTCAATGTGAGTTATGATTTGTGGATGAGGTTTCGACACTGGTAGTATCCCTGTTTTTTTAAAAGATTTATACTGCCTATCACAGATAAGTCTGAATAGACTTGTTTTCACCATTAGACAGTTTGTCGATAGAAAGTCTGAGCCTACACTTTTACCGACCCAAGGGATTTTTAACCTCCCACACCACATAGACATCGTATGAGAGCAACCGGCCTTTGATGACGCTGTAAGTTAGTGGTGGAAATCCAAATTGGCAGAGGTGGGGGGAATGGGGAATCGAACCACCGACCTTCAGATTAGGAGTATGACCTAGAAAAAAGTCAAATACTCTAACCACTCTGCCACAGAGAACACCACCCTGTACTTTATACTCGTGGCAGTCAGGTGAGGTGTTTGCTTAAAGTTGCGTAATCATATAGTTTTGGCTTTTTATCAGATTTGTTTAAATAATTGGATTACTGTTAGTGTTAGATTAGATTAACTTTCATGAAATGCAAGGATATATATAACAGCAATTGGTCAGTCAGAATCCAGTTCTCATATGACCTAAGCTGTTGCTAGGGTATCATTAATTATAAGACGCAAACAAACAGAAAAAGGAGGAGTGATTACACAGAGAGAGAAAGGGATTTTGGCAGGATAGGCGATAATACAACCACACACAACAAGGACAGTGAAACATTCCAAGGACATTCTGTATTGATAGTCGGTCAGTGGAATGGAGCTACGGTGGTGCTTGGAGTGTACTGTATGAAACCTGACTTCCGGGAATTTTCCGCGATTCACTGACAGTGTTGAACCTCTGGGAGAATATCCATGTTTTCACTGAAATTCAATTAAAAATTGGACAATATAAGACAATAATTACTAGGCTAAGAATTATTTATAGATTCCTTGTGAGATTTTAGCTTTTTTCTTTTTGTTGGTGAGATACCACTTTCATCCTTGAAAACGCACATTGATCTGACTAATATAAGTAATGTTGATCTAGTCATATGACACTACTCTTGCCATATTGATATGGAACTTGTGGTTTACCGAATTTCATTGTGTTATATGCTGCAAATTGTGTATTCAACAGCTATATTATACCTTACTCTATTATACCTTTTTTGTGTGTAAATAATCAGAAAGCCGTATGACAGCGGGTTGGGTGAAATAATCCTGAATTGAAAAATGGCATGAAGACCAGTGCTTCGGCAGTGACAAAAGACTTATTCAGCAGAATAAACATATTTACCACCCCCCCCCCCCCCCGCCGACCCCCCCACCCCCGCCCCCAAAATAAAACCAACGTCGCAGGTGTTTTGGCAGCTGCGTCTCTCTCTGCTCCCACTGACAAACCACTCTCTATCTTATCTCCCCGGCAGCAATACCTGGCCTTCCGAGAGGAACTCCGGCTGAAGTCGGAGAACTACGAGCGTTTCCGACGGAAAGTCGAGACGAAGACGCTGCTGACGATAACCGAAGACAAGTGGGTGTACGTGACGCAGAGATGGAGCTACGTCACATCCCGCACGCGCATCTGGCAGTGGAAGCTGGACAGCAACCTGCCGGGCCGGCTGGGGCAGCTGGGGGACTGGTTGTACCGGGCCGAGGAACTACTCGGGGAGCAGCTCGAGTTGCCGGCCAGCCCCGGCCAGGCCGTTACCATGCTGCAGCAGCGACTCGAGGAGCACAAGGTGGGCGTGGCTGGCTTGAGTAGAAATATATTTAGAGTTGCATAGTCCGATGGTTTTGAATTTCTGTAAAGTAAAGTAGGACTTGTTTTTCTTTTGAGTGAGTGGTACAGGCGTTAGCCAGAGCTAAGATAGCTGAATAGGCCAGGTGGCAGCACCAGGCGAGGCAGAACGCCTGACCAGTCTTGAGTGTCATTAGTTGTGTAGTGTCATTTTGGTGTCAACTAAAGACACAGTTCATGGGTAATCAGTTTATGGATAATTATACTTGTATAATTGTGTATACAGCATATATGAGTCAGGATAATGAGCAAGGCGAGCGGTGGCGCCACAGTCGTGGCTGAGCCGAGTAGGTTGGAGCAGTAGATGACTAGCGCAAGGCTCCACCACCCGATTACTGGTGGGTGGGTGTGAGGAGCGAGTATAGAATTCCGGGTTATTATATTCGTATAATTCTTATACAGCATATATATGAGCCTGTCTCAAAAGGTGATAACAAATATTTTTTTGTCTGGCATAACGATTGACATAAAACAGCACAGAAACGGTTACACTGAAAACACAAGGACATTTGCTTCAATTCAATATGTATTCTATTGGGATTATGAAACACGATGTAAAAAACAAATCAGTTTATCCTGAGCAAATGCATATGTTGATCGTTACAATGGACAAAGTTTTGTCCCATATTACTTATCACATTTTGAGACAGGCTCATTATATGTGTATATATATATATATATATATATATATATATATATATATATATATATATATATATATATATATAAAGGGGCTGCTACAGTACAAACAAAGACACAAGACAATAATAGTGGGATGAGTGTATTCTCTGGCTAGGAGATAGTGGATAGAAAAAAATCCTCCGGTGCGAGTGTAGGTTTGGCGCACCGGGTAGGGACAATGGGAACCGGTGGTGGTGCCACCATCGAGCAGAGGAGGCGGCATAGAATAATCAGTACAATAAAATAGATAATAATTCCTTTCCGCGCCTTTATACTCGCATAATTCGATATGCATCACAAATATATGTATGGTGTATACCTTTATTCTGAAATCAAAGAAATTCTAAATTCCGAAATGCAAATGGCCCCCAAGAAAGCATTTCGGATTTAGCGTTTGTGGACTTGTATCAGGTGTTCCTGACACTGCTGCTGACCTTTAACCTGTCACCTCTCACCTCTCACCTCTCACCTCTCACCTCCGCTTGCAGACCTTCTTCGCAGACCTGGACACCAACAAGGCCGAGTTCACGCGCATCAAGTCCATTGGGACGCTGGATGGCAAGGTGCTTCCGGTTACACAGCTGGAGGACATGGCGGCCCGTTATGCACGCTTGCGCACTGAGTCGTGTCTGCGCAGGTGCCGGCTAGAGTTTGAGGAGTCGCGGCATGGCCTGCTGGCACTGGTGGAGCTGGCGGAGAGGAAGAGCGGAGAGTACGCCATCAAGTATGGGCAGCGGCAGGAGGTTGAGACGCTGCTGCACGATTACCAGGTGGGCGCTGCTAGGGACGAAAGATGGCTGATTTCCACATAAAGCCCCAGAAAGGCCCCTTGTAGACTTAGAGTTAACTGCCAGAACCGCCCACTGATGACAGATGGCTGCACCTTCACTGATTTACACATTAATAACACACCAGAAAGGCCCCTTGTAGACTTCGAGTTAACTGCCAGAACCGCCCACTGATGACAGATGGCTGCACTTTCACTGATTTACACATTAATAAAACACCAGAAAGGCCCCTTGTAGACTGAGTTAACTGCCAGAACCGCCCACTGATGACAGATGGCTGCACTTTCACTGATTTACACATTAATAAAACACCAGAAAGGCCCCTTGGAGACTTCGAGTTAACTGCCAGAACCGCCCACTGATGACAGATGGCTGCACTTTCACTGATTTACACATTAATAAAACACCAGAAAGGCCCCTTGTAGACTTCGAGTTAACTGCCAGAACCGCCCACTGATGAAAGATGGCTGCACTTTCAGTTATTTACATATATATAAAACACCAGAAAGGCCCCTTGTAGACTTAGAGTTAACTGCCAGAATCGCCCACTGATGAAAGCTGACTGCACTTTCACCGATTTCCACACGAGAAACGGAAATCCCCCCTATTGACTTCCAACTGACTGCCAGAGAATTGGTGAAAAATATTATGCAGAAGTAAAAGCTTAGTTAATCTGTTGGCTTAAATTTTTGTTCTTTTTTTGTTCTTAAATACTGTATATCAATTTGACAAGTATAATCGACTCTACTTTAACTCAGAGTAGCTTTTATATTCAAATATCTTTGGAGATATTTGGAGTTTAAACATGCAAATTAATTTGTGTCCTCACCAGTTGAAGACAAAATCCAATATACCATCGCCATGTTAATTAGGTCATGTCGAAGCAAGCATTAAAACTTAGAAAACTAAGGGATGTGTTTTGGTTTTGAATGTATGATTTCATCGGATTGCACAACTAAGATTTCTGTTCCTTTAATTTTGAGAGGCAACTTTCATTCATGAGAAAATACAATGAACTACATCAAAAACAGTAACTACAATAAATCTAAATACAGTAAAACCTCTCTAAATTGACCGACCATGGGACCAACTTTAAATGGTGCATTTAGGAAGGTGGTCAGTTTAGGGTGTTTTTTTTATCGTTACAATGGTATTGTATGGGCGATCATTTGGGACCCAAATAAAGCGATCGATATAGGGGAGTGGTCGATCTGTGGAGGTGGTTAGTTAGAGAGGTTTTACTGCATAGCATAAATGTAAAGTATTGTTAGTTCTTTGTTTGCGTCCGGTGAATCAAAATTATGAGATAAGTTAGAACTGGCTTAGATTTGTTAAAAATGTTATCAACAAAACTACAAGCCGATGTTTGATTTGTACGAGTTTAAGCACCTCCAGAGACTGACCATAGTTAAGTCTGTATTAATGTGTTTTCAGACATTCGTCGAAGAGAATAAGCTGTCAGAAAGGTATTCAAGAAAGTTCCAAGACGTCAAGAAATGCGCAGACAACTACAAGAGGGAAGACCCGCAAAGTGAGTACTATTACCCTCTTGTCGCCACTACACACATCAGCACTGTGACGTACACAGCAATACTGTGACGTACACAACACTGCCACATACACAGCAGCACTGTGACATACACACGTCCACAGCACTACTCTGCCATATACAACAGCACTGCGATGTACATAGTAACACTGTGACGTACACAGCAATACTGTGGCATATGCAACAAAACTGATGTACGCAGCCACGCACTGACATGCGCAGTAACACTGATGTATGCAGTAACTGACTATACAGTAACACTGACGCACGCCGTAACAGTGACATATGCAGTACCACTGACATATGCTGTAACACTGACGCACGCAGTAACATTGATGTACGCAGTAATGCTGACGTATGCAGTAACACTGACGTACGCAGTAACACTGACATACGCAGTAACATTGATGTATGCAGTAACACTGATGTACGCAGTAACATTGGCGTACGCAGTAACACTGACATACGCAGTAACACTGACGTACGCAGTAACACTGACATACGCAGTAACACTGACGTATGCAGTAACACTGACGTACGCAGTAACACTGACGTACGCAGTAACACTGACGTATGCAGTAACATTGATGTATGCAGTAAAACTGGTGTACGCAGTAACACTGACATACGCAGTATCACTGATGCATGCAGTAACATTGATTTATGCAGTAACACTGGTGTACGCAGTAACACTGACGTACGCAGTAACACTGATGTACGCAGTAACACTGATGTACGCAGTAACACTGACGTGCACAACAAAACTGTGTACACATCAACACTGACGTACATAGTAACACTGTGACGTACACAGCAATATTGTAACATACACATGTACATATACTCTGTCATATACAACAGCACTGCGACATAGATAGTAACACTAACATACACACAAATATTGTGAAGTACACACATACACAGCAATACTCTGTCGTATATGACATCACTGTGAGGTACCTAGTAACACTGTGATGTTCACAACAATACTGTGACGTACACACCAGCACTGTGACGTACACAACAGCACTGTGCCACACACACCAGCACTGTGACACACACATACACACACACCAGCACTGACACCCATACACACCATCACTGTGAGACACATACACACACCAGCACTGTGACACACACATACACACACCAGCACTGTGACACCAGCACTGTGACACACATACATACACCAGCACTGTGACACACACACCAGCACTGTGACACACACATACATGCACACACCAACACTTACACCCATACACACCAGCACTGTGACACACATACACACACACCAGCACTGTGACACACATACACGCACACACCAACACTGACACATATAGACACCCCAGCAGTGTGCGGTGCTCTCCATGCTAACCCTTAACCCTTTCTGTGACAACATACACCAGCACTGTGACACACATACACCAGCATTGTGACACACAGATACACGCACACACCAACACTGACACCCATACACACACCAGCACTGTGACACACACATACACACACATACACACCCCAGCAGTGTGGGGTGCTCTCCATGCTAACCCTTAACCCTTTCTGTGACAACATACACCAGCACTGTGACACAATTACACCAGCATTCTGACACACAGATACACGCACACACCAACACTGACACCCATACACACACCAGCACTGTGACACACACATACACACACATACACACACATGCACACCCCAGCAGTGTGGGGTGCTCTCTATGCTAACCATTAACCCTTTCTGTGACAACATACACCAGCACTGTGACACACACACCAGCACTGTGACACACACATACATGCACACACCAACACTGACACCCATACACACACCAGCACTGTGACACACACACACCAGCACTGACACCCATACACACACCAGCACTGTGACACACATCAGCACTGTGACACACACACACCAGCACTGTGACACACACACACCAGCACTGTGACACACACATACACACTTGCAGTCTGGGGTGCTCTCCGTGCTAAGCATTAACCCTTTCTGTGACAACACACACCAGCACTGTGACACACACACACCAGCATTGTGACACACACACACACATACACACTTGCCCTGTGGGGTGCTCTCCGTGCTGACTGACCTTTGACCCTCTGCCCGTGCAGACCGTGCCGAGGCTGAGCGCGTGGCGGCGCTTCTGTCCGACATCACAGGCCGGTGGCAGGCCGTGCAGGTCGAGCTGGGCAGTGTGCGCACCATGCTCGAGGAGGTGATCGCCTACTGGACCCGTTACAACGCCTGCCACGAGATCCTGTGCGTGTGGCTGAACGATGCTGAGAAGGTGCTACAGCAGCCGGCCGACCAGCGAGGGGTGAGTACAGCTATCGTGTTAGCTTGGATCCCCGCCACGACAAGTCCTTAGGCTTAGCACAAAGCATGGCGTCATCTGACCATATATATATGGAAGACATGTAGGGAAGGACCAGTGTAGGTGTTCCTCCATGCGGTGTGCGCTACTCTGTGATGGGGACATCAAAGCGCGTTAAGACCATAAGCCATCAATGCATTAAGCTTATAACATATATAGCAATCCCGGCATCTATCTTTTCATCAATATTTATATTCCTTAAAGTTAAACATACAATAGTTATATTCCTTAAACATACATGATTCCAATAAAACTTTCAACCCTTATTGCACAATATAACCCAAATTTATGGCTTATGGGCTTAACGCTTTGACTGCACTGCCGCAGAGTAGCGCACCTACACTGGTCCCGATGAAGTCATGCTTTGTGCCAAGCCTAAGGTCTGTGACTGAGGTGGGGAACTAAGTTACGCTACATGTGTGCAACGTTGGTGTTAGTTCATGCTTTGTAAATCTTTTACTTCAAAATTCAAGTCGTCGAGTGACCGTCTACTTCTCTCTCCCCCTCCTCCCTTCCTCGCCTCATTTAGCCTTTCTCTTATGTGACGTACAGGACAGTGCGTTTAACATCATGACCAAGTTCTTCGGAGTGAGTATGGCGCTGACTCTTCTGGTTGGCTTGGTAGTTGTGAGTCCATGTTGGTTTGGTTCACACGCGCTCCCCAACCCCCACCCTTAACCAGCTTCGAACCAGTTTTAGACCAGTTTACCGGGTGTAGGTAGCTCCATATTATACCCAGTCACACCACTGCTTGCGACCACTTTGTGACCACATAAAAGGGTTGGTTGCAAAGAGGTCACAAGTGGTCGCAAAGTGGTTGCAAAATGGTCGCAAGCAGTCGCAAAGAGGTCCTCAGAGATCTCTCGACTTCCTTGCATTGATTTTGTTCAAAGAAATTGCAGCTGCTGCACTAAAAACCTACTTACAACTAAAATGGTCGCCCGAAGGTTGGCGACCATTTTCATAGGTTGCTTTGGTGGTAAGGAGGTTGCCGGTGACTGGGTTCTTTGGTTGCAAGTGGTCGCAAAGTGGTCACAAGCTGTAGTGTGACTGGGGCTTTACTCGCTAGAGTGTAGTTACTAGGCAGTAGTCCTCTGTCCACCCGAGACATGCAGTAAAGGAAGTGGGGTGTGTGGGCTGGTTCAACCGCAATGTATCATCAGGAATGGCATGAACGCCACACTAGTCAACTAGTCTAAACACCAATCGCACAGGACCACTGTTCTGCCTCAACATTCATAGTACAGATTTAACCCCCAGGTTTCAGACTAACTGTAAGCTAACAGTAATCTCACTAACGCCAAACATGTGCATCCTGTAGGACACTATTTGTATGGGGATGTGTCTGAGGTGCCACGTTGCATATTGTGTAGGGCCGTGTGTGTATGGGGATGTGACTGACACCATATTATGTAGCCTGTAGGGTCATGTTTGAATGGTGATGTGACTGACATCATGTTATGTAGGCTGTAGGGTCATGTTTGTATGGTGATGTGACTGACACCACATTATGTAGGCTGTTGGGCTATGACTGTATGTGACTGACACCACATTATGCAGCCTCTAGGGTCATGTTTGTATGGTGATGTGACTGACACCACATTATGTAGGCTGTAGGGTCATGTTTGTATGGCGATGCGACTGTCACCACGTTATGTAGGCTGTATGGTCATGTTTGGATAGTGATGTGACTGACACCACATGATGTAGCCTGTAGGGTCATGTTTGTATGGCGATGCGACTGTCACCACGTTATGTAGGCTGTATGGCCATGTTTGGATGGTGATGTGACTGACACCACATGATGTAGGCTGTATGACTGTGACTGTATGTGACTGACACCACATTATGCAACATGTAGGGTAATGTTTGTATGGTGATGTGACTGACACCACATTATGTAGGCTGTAGGGTCATGTTTGTATGGTGATGTGACTGACACCATGCTATGCAGGCTGTAGGGCTGTGGCTGACACCAAGTTATGTAGGCTGTAGGGTCATGTTTGTATGGTGATGTGACTGACACCACATTATGTAGGCTGTATGGTCATGTTTGTATGGTGATGTGACTGACACCACATTATGTCTGTCACCACATTATGACACCACCTTATGTCTGTCACATAGTATGTGACAGACACCATACTATGTAGGCGGTAAGGTCATGTATGCATGGTGATGTGACTGGCATCACATTGTGCAGCCTGGAGGGCTCTGTCTATTTGGTGATGTGACTGGTACCGCTTTCGCAGGCTCTAGGGCCATGTATGCATGGTGACGTGACTGTCACGACATTGTGCAGCCTGTAGGGCTCTGTTTATTTGGTGACGTGACTGGCACCACTTTGTGCAGCCTCTAGGGCCATGCATGCATGGTGACGTGACTGTCACGACATTGTGCAGCCTGTAGGGCTGTCTATTTGGTGATGTGACTGGCACCACTTTCGCAGTGTCTAGGGCCATGCGTGCATGGTGACGTGACTGTCATGATATTGTGCAGCCTGTAGGGCTGTCTATTTGGTGATGTGACTGGTACCACTTTCGCAGGCTCTAGGGCCATGTATGCATGGTGACGTGACTGTCACGACATTGTGCAGCCTGTAGGGCTCTGTCTATTTGGTGACGTGACTGGTACCACTTTCGCAGCCTCTAGGGCCATGCGTGCATGGTGACGTGAGTGTCACGACATTGTGCAGCCTGTAGGGCTCTGTCTATTTGGTGACGTGACTGGCACCACTTTGTGCAGCCTATAGGGCCGCCTTGTCTGTTTGGTGATATGTGACTGTCACTGCGGTATAGAGTGATGGGTGAGTTTATTACGTGGGTCAGTGATAAGTGCGCTATGCATGGTGTTAATTAGGCCAAATATTTTTTTGTAATTGGCAATCGTCCTTTTGATCACACAAATCAGGGTTGGGCAGGCAGTTTTTATTTACATTATATACTTTTCTGGCATATGATTATGATGTAGACGCAATATGTAACCAGACGCGATAGCCGAATGAGTTGAGCATCTGCCTCCCATTCTGATAGGTCATGGGATTCGAACTTCTGGGTTCGAACCCTGGCCGAGTCAAACCAATGATGTAAAAATTGATCTGAAGGTTGAATTGCTGATAGCCCAACACATTTTTAACAGTTAAACAAAAAACAAATTCTAATCAGGGGCGGGCGACTTTTCAGGCACGGCAGGGACGATCACCATTTAAAATTTTTTGATTTGGCCTTAGTTGGCTGGATGGGCTGAAGACCAGCTAGCTCAATGGGATGGTGATTAGTTTGTTGCATGAGGCAATGATTAATTACTTTACATCAATCTGTAATGATCTCAGTTTCTCACTGCATATTGACGGTGATTAGTTACCTGCTTGGGACCATGATTAGTCAGCAGCACAGGATGGTGATTTATTAGCTGAGCAGGCCCGGTCTGCTGACATCATGTGTTACTGTTAAGACCGCGCGCGCTGAGACCAAAACTGTGCCAGGTATGTGCGGGTGGATGGGGAATTAGCACAGTCTCAGTGCACAGTACCGCCTTGATGCACCTATCCAATGAGGATTTTCTGAGGATAGGCGGGCTCATAAAAAAAAACACTCCAAAAACAGTACCGCCTTGATGTAATGAGCGCTGTGCAGTTTAGACTATGTCTCAGACAGCACTTCGCTGTGGAATAACTTACAACACAAGCCAGGCGGTATGGCCGAATGAGTTGAGAACTCGCCTCCCACGTGGCAGGTTGTGGGATTCGAACCCCCAGGTTTGAAACCCAATCCGAGTTTAAATAAATCAGGGATGAAAGATTTCAACGGATTTCCAGGATTTTTCAATCCCGCAGCAGCATCAGCGTAGATCTATACTAATACGTGGTGCAGACCTTGCAGCACTATCAGCGTATACCACTAATAAATGCTTCAAACGGCGCAGCACTATCAGCGTATACCTATAGATCTGTACTAATATGTGGTGCAGACCCCGCAGCACTATCAGCATATACCACTACTAAATGCTTCAAACGGTGCAGCGCTATCAGAGTATGCCAATATATATGAAACCTGACTTCCAGAAATTTTCCGCGATTCCCTGACAATGCTAAACCTATGGGAGAATATGTCCATTTCCACTTTTTCCCCGGAGACCACTTTCATCCCTGAATAATGACTTACAAATCTATACTTGTCGCTACCTAACCTGACACTTGAAATACTAGGAAAGGGCAGGGAGTAGTGGAATGCGCAAGGCCAATTTTCAGTGATTGAAATTTCCTTACCTGTTGTAAAGGGATGAGTGTTGGTTGGTGGTGAGAAAAGATGGGTTAGTGGTCAATAGAATGTATACGTCATTTCCAAGATGGACAGTTTCTCTTTGAAGACGTTGACCTCGCTCCGAAACTTAGTGTGATGCTCAGTAAGATGTCGCATTGTGTTAAATCTGCATAGTCCAATGAAATATCAAATTTTCAAAACCAAATCAATAATCTAGATTTGATTTTACATATCTAACTTAAATACTGATGCACTTATTAAGCATTTGTTTCTGCGCAGAAGGCAATACTGAGCCAATTTAACAGAACCTGTTACTGCAGAAGTCTATGGTGTCAGAGTTTTGGCAAGCTTGCCAAAACTAATTTTCCATGTTCGCACTCAAAATATCTCAAAAGTTTACCATTTAAAATAAAAGTAACTTTGAACTAATTTAAAGTAAATACTAGTGATCGATCTAATATATTTATCTCAGAAAAAATACAGAAATTCAAAACCATCGGATTATGCCACTTTAATTGTGAAGCTTGTGGGTGTGTTCTTGTGGAACCTGGGAACAGTCGCTTAAGATTGTGTACATATTTAATACATGCTTTCACAGATCTGTAGGTTTGTGTGTTGGTGTTGGTAAATGTTGATGTGTGTCTTGGTGTGTTGTTTTGACTTGGATGTGTATGATGGTGTGTATTGGTGTGTGTGTTAGTGTGTATGTTTGTATGCAGGTATTGCAGGTATAGCAATACCTCAGGGAGTTTAACATCCCTGCCCTGCAGAGTTGTAAACCACTGCCTTGTGGTACAGGTTCTTGACAGAACCGAAGGCTAAGGGAGCAAACCCTAAACAGAAAACCATGTCACTGTGGCAGCATTAAGGGCGGTTGATGTATGGAACTCCCAACATCTCCCGACCAGCCACTGCAGGGACAAATAGTTTTGCGACTGTCTTGACATGTTCTTGCCGGTGTGAAACCTCTATTTGCTCCCCGAGAGAGTGCCGCTGGTAACTTGCAAAAGCCAGCAGCACTTCAACACTTTTGCAGGCAGCTTTCATGAAATAAACATTAAGACCGACTCATGGACGCAACTCTCACAGCAGAGAGCTAAATGGAGAGCGGCAGTCAAGTAATGAAAGCAGTCTTTGTCACATCGCGACCGACAGAATGATGATGATGATGATGATGTTTGTGTGTTTATTTTAGTGTTTATGTTAATTTCGCTATGTTGATGTGGGTGGACATGACAGTGTGTGCTGGTGTGTGTGTTGATGTGGGTGTGTATGATGGTGTGTATTGGTGTGTGTGTTAGTGTATATGTTTGCGTGTTTATTTTAGTGTTTATGTTAGTGTCGCTATGTTGATGTGGGTGGACATGACAGTGTGTGCTGGTGTGTGTGTTGATGTGGGTGTGTTTGATGGTGTGTGTTGGTGGGTGTATGTGTTGATTTGGATGTGTATGATGGTGTGTATTGGTGTGTGTGTTAGTGTGTATGTTTGCGTGTTTATTTTAGTGTTTATGTTAGTGTCGCTATGTTGATGTGGGTGGACATGACAGTGTGTGCTGGTGTGTGTGTTGATGTGTGTGTTTGATGGTGTGTGTTGGTGGGTGTATGTGTTGATTTGGATGTGTATGATGGTGTGTATTGGTGTGTGTGTTAGTGTGTATGTTTGTGTGTTTATTTTAGTGTTTATGTTAGTGTCGCTATGTTGATGTGGGTGGACATGACAGTGTGTGCTGGTGTGTGTGTTGATGTGGGTGTGTTTGATAGTGTGTGTTGGTGGGTGTATGTGTTGATTTGGATGTGCATGATGGTGTGTATTGGTGTGTGTGTTAGTGTGTATATTTGCGTGTTTATTTTTAGTGTTTATGTTAGTGTCGCTATGTTGATATGGGTTGACATGACAGTGTGTGCTGGTGTGTGTGTTGATGTGTATGATGGTGTGTGTTGGTGGGTGTATGTGTTGATTTGGATGTGTATGATGGTGTGTATTGGTGTGTGTGTTAGTGTGTATGTTTGCGTGTTTACTTTAGTGTTTATGTTAGTGTCGCTATGTTGATGTGTGTGGAAATGACAGTGTGTGCTGGTGTGTGTGTTGATGTGGGTGTGTATGATGGTGTGTGTTGGTGGGTGTATGTGTTGATTTGGATGTGTATGATGGTGTGTATTGGTGTGTGTTTTAGTATGTATCTCAGTGTGTATGTTTGTGTGTTTACTTTAGTGTCACTATGTTGATGTGGGTGGACATGACAGTGTGTGCTGGTGTGTGTGTTAATGTGGGTGTGTTTGATAGTGTGTGTTGGTGGGTGTATGTGTTGATTTGGATGTGCATGATGGTGTGTATTGGTGTGTGTTTTAGTATGTATCTCAGTGTGTATGTTTGTGTGTTTACTTTAGTGTCACTATGTTGATGTGGGTGGACATGACAGTGTGTGCTGGTGTGTGTGTTGATGTGGGTATGTTTGATGGTGTGTGTTGGCGGGTGTATGTGTTGATTTGGATGTGTATGATGGTGTGTATTGGTGTGTGTTTTAGTGTGTATCTCTGTGTATGTTTGTGTGTTTATTTTAGTGTTTATTTTAGTGTTTATGTCATAACATGACAGTGTGTGCTGGTGTGTGTGTTGATGTGGGTGTGTATGAGGATATGTGTGGTAGTGAGTGTGTTGGTGTGGGTGTGTATGATGGTGTGTGTCCATAGTGGAGGTGGGGGGGGGGGGCACGTGACCTAGGGGGCGCCGTGTCACTTCCGGAGCCTCATTGCATACCAGCATTAATACACTGCTCCGACTGGGCCGACTTGCCGATCTAATTGTTGCCTGGCAATTGGATGGTGCCCAAAGTGAGCAGGACGCTGACTACTTGTGGCTACAACTGGACGCGGTGGCCTAATCGGTAGAGCGCTGGCCTCGCGTGCGGAAGGTCAGGAGTTCGGTTCCTGGTCGAGTCAAACCAATAATTTAAAAATTGGTACTTGTCGCTTCCTGGCTTAGCGCCCAGCATTAATAGGATAGGGCAATGACTGGTTAGCTCAGTATCAGGATAATGTGACTGAGTGGGATTATCGGGTCATGGTGGTGGTGGCCTGATTTCCCAGTGTGGCAGCACTATAAAGTCCCCATGAGTGCGCACTGTCAGAAGTCGCTACCCATCCTGATATGACCTGAGGTGTTGCCAGGACGTTAAACTCCAACAACCAACCAACCAACTTGCGGCTACTTGTGTACTTCTGGCGACTGATGTTAAACTGACATAATAATATGGTGGTTTTGAGTTTCTGCCATCTTTTGAGATCAATACACTAGGTTGGTCGTTATCCTTACTTCTATTAATTCAGAGATGAAAGATCTCCGCGATTTCGCCGATTTCCGTGATTTATTAATTTTTTTATACATTTACCGATTAACGTTGAATAAAATGCCAAAAAATCAGGATGTATATGACAGCAATTGATTCGTTCACATCCCGTTCTCATCAGCACATATGACCTTAGATGTTGCCAGAACATAAATCCCAAACATGAAAGAGATATGGGCGATAATATAGCCACAACAAGGATAGTTGAATCCTGACTTCCAGCATTTTTCCGTGTTTCCCTGACAGTGTTAAAGCTGCATAGTCCGATGAAGACATACATTTTAAAACCCAAAACAATTATCTAGATTTGATTCTACATATCTAACTTAGATACTGGTGCACTTATTAATCATTTGTCATCACATATAAGGGGATACTGAGCCAATTTAATAGAACCTGTTACTGCAGAAGCCTATGGTGATAGAGTTTTGGCAAGCTTGCCAACATTAATTTAGCATGTTTCCATTTCAAATATCTTGAAAGTTAGCCATTTAACAAAAAAGTTACTTCAAACTAAAGTAAGGTCGATTATAATGATCAAGCTAATACGTTTATCTCAGAAAATGAGAGAAACTCAAAACCATCGGACTATGCAACTTTAATCCTATGGGGAAGCCCGTGTTTTTGCAGAAATTCATCGGCGTAATATTGGTTGGTTGTTGGAGTTTTACATCTTGGCAACATCTAAGGTCATATCAGGACGGTCGGCGTAATAACCATGGCTTGTTGAAAACCTGTTATAACACGCCTCGGTTTAGCGCGAATTCGGATGTAATGTGATGATTAATTGGACCCAGAATTCTATAATTCAAAGGCAATTCAGTAAACAGAACCCCGATTTAGCGTGACCCTGCTGTTTTCGCAAGGACATTTTATGGGCCCCAACGATTGCATTACAACGGGGTTTAACTGTATATATGCATCTATATATGTAAATGTATATGACTGTCGGGTGACGATTATCAAGTCTGGCCGAATTTGGTATTATCGGCCTAGTTAAAGCCCTATGGCTCATGCAGGCGTGTTGACTATGACATATGCGCAGTACCAGCATGATCACCTAATGCTGATTAACCTTACCAGGTTTTCCATGCCATCACCTCTGCCAATTTGGATTTCCACCGCTGTGTATAACTTACAGCATCATCAAAGGCCAGTTGCTCTTATACCATGTCTCTGTGGTGTGAGAGGTTGAAAATCCCTTGGGTCGGTAAAAGTGTAGGCTCGGGCTTTCTATTGACCAACTGTCTAATGGTGAAAACAATACTATTCAGACTTATCCATGATAGGCGGTATAAATCTTCAAGAAAGAAAAAAAAGTTCACAGTGAGTCCCGCATACATCAGTATGACTCGTTGGAGAGTGTGGGTCACTGCAGTAATGTATGCTAATCTACTTCCATCAGCATTAATTGCACTTTCTGACCGCATTGCAATGAATCAACAAGCTAGGGTTATCCTGAAGTATAATGAAGGTAACTTGGTGACAAGCTTGGGTTGTAATAAAGGAATCTTTGTGACAAGCCTGGGTTGTAATGAAGGAATCTTTATGACAAGCTTAAGTTATAAATGAAGGTGTCTTTGTGACAAGCCTGAGTTGTACATGAAGATGTCTTTGTGACAAGCCTGGGTTGTAAATGAAGGTGTCTTTGTGACAAGCCCAGTAAATGAAGGTGCCTTTGTGGCAAGCCAGGTAAATGAAGGTGCCTTTGTGACAAGCAGTGGTTGTAAATGACGGTGCCTTTGTGACAAGCAGTGGTTGTAAATGAAGGTGTCTTTGTGACAAGCCTGTGTTGTAAATGAAGGTGCCTTTGTGACAAGCCTGTGTTGTAAATGAAGGTGCCTTTGTGACAAGCAGTGGTTGTAAATGACGGTGCCTTTGTGACAAGCAGTGGTTGTAAATGAAGGTGTCTTTGTGACAAGTCTACATTGTAAATGAAGGTGCCTTTGTGACAGGCCTGTGTTGTAAATGAAGGTGCTGTTGTGACAAGCCAGGGTTGTAAATGAAGGTGCCTTTGTGACAATCCAATGCTTTAAATGAAGGTGCCTTTGTGACAAGTCTGAGTTGTAAATGAAGGTGCCTTTGTGACAAGCCTGCATTGTAAATGATGGCTCCTTTGTGACAGGCCATGGTGGGAAATGAAGGTGCCTTTGTGACAAGCCGAGGTTGTAAATAAAGGTGCCTCTGTGAGAAACCCGATAAATGAAGTTGCCTTTGTGACAAGCCATGGTGGTAAATGAAGGTACCTTTGTGACAAGTCTGCATTGTAAATGAAGGTATCTTTGTGACAAGCCATGGTGGTAAATGAAGGTTCCGTTGTGACAAGTCTGGCATGGTAAATGAAGGTGGCTTTGTGACAAGTCTGGGTTGTAAATGAAGGTACCTTTGTGGAAAGCCATGGTTGTAAATGAAGGTGCCTTTGTGACAAGTCCAGGAAATGAAGGTACCTTTGTGACAAGCCGGTGTGGTAAATGAAGGTGCCTTTTTGACAAGTCTGGGTTGTAAATGAAAGTACCTTTGAGACAAGCCTGGATTGTAAATGAAGGTGCCTTTGTGACAAGCCGGTGTGATAAATGAAGGTGCCTTTTGTGGCAAGCCGGTAAATGAAGGTGCCTTTGTGACAAGTCCGGGAAATGAAGGTGCCTTTGTGACAAGCCGGTGTGGTAAATGAAGGTGCCTTTTTGACAAGTCTGGGTTGTAAATGAAAGTACCTTTGTGACAAGCCTGGATTGTAAATGAAGGTGCCTTTGTGACAAGCCAGTGTGGTAAATGAAGGTGCCTTTGTGACAAGTCCGGGAAATGAAGGTGCCTTTGTGACAAGCCAGTGTGGTAAATGAAGGTGCCTTTTTGACAAGTCTGTGTTGTAAATGAAAGTACCATTGAGACAAGCCTGGATTGTAAATGAAGGTGCCTTTGTGACAAGCCAGTGTGGTAAATGAAGGTGCCTTTTGTGGCAAGCCGGTAAATGAAGGTGCCTTTGTGACAAGTCCGGGAAATGAAGGTGCCTTTGTGACAAGCCGGTGTGGTAAATGAAGGTGCCTTTTTGACAAGTCTGGGTTGTAAATGAAAGTACCATTGAGACAAGCCTGGATTGTAAATGAAGGTGCCTTTGTGACAAGCCAGTGTGGTAAATGAAGGTGCCTTTTGTGGCAAGCCGGTAAATGAAGGTGCCTTTGTGACAAGTCCGGGAAATGAAGGTGCCTTTGTGACAAGCCGGTGTGGTAAATGAAGGTGCCTTTTTGACAAGTCTGGGTTGTAAATGAAAGTACCATTGTGACAAGCCTGGATTGTAAATGAAGGTGCCTTTGTGACAAGCCAGTGTGGTAAATGAAGGTGCCTTTCGTGGCAAGCCCGGTGCGGAACTCGGAACACATGTATTTTTGTAATCGATGTAATAGTGCTCAAACTACTAATTAGGTCATTATTGTGTAGTAGTTCCACTTTGCCTTGAGTCCATAAGTAAATCTTCGCTACCCTCAAGTAGCTACATGTATTACTATTTTTTTGTTTTTTGTTTTTGGTACATTAGTTGTTTAAGCAGGGGAAATTTCAGTCGCAGATGACTGGTCTTCCTCATTCCAATGCTTATTGCCCTATCCTAATAAAGCCGAGTGCCTGGCTAGGAAGCGACAAGTATCAATTTTTAAGTCATTTGTTTGACTCGACCAGGATTCGAACGCACGATCCCATGGTCTACCAACATGGGAGACAGACGCTCTAACTCATTCGGCCATCCCGTCTGATTATATTTTACTGTATGGTACAAGAATCTGTAACTATTGTCACAAGAAGCTATTATTCTATTATCTTATTTAATCTATATCTGTTTATGCGCCTATGGCTGGAAGACCAGTACATCGAAGCTGAAAAAAAGTTATTTAGCTAAATAAACCTTTTCATTTAAAAAAGATTTGTTTTTTAATGAATGAAGATTATGACCAAAAGGGATGGCAACATGAGTTGAGTTATTTACAATTGCAATTATTTATAAAACACAAAAAAAACTCTTCTAGGACTGCCTACAAGGCTTGCCAAGAAAGAGAGAGCTCACTTTGTCACTGATCCTATTTCAGGGTTCGTATGGGTCCTTGAAAACCGGGAAAGCCCTGGAATTTGATAATTAAGAATTCCAGACCTGGAAATTGTCTAAAGATCCTTGAAACCCTGGAAATTCATGACTATATTTTTTTAAAGCCTAAATTATTTTGTAATCACAGCTGGGGTATTATTATGTTCTTTATTCATTAATCAATGATTCTTTTGTATTTAAAGTGATTTTTGTGGATTTGTTAGCCTGGCTGTTGGTTTTTATATTAAAACTATGCATATGTTTGTTGTTAATTTGTTACGCTTATTTAAACTTCATATCTTACACAGTGAATCAACTATGAATACAGGCATGTTTCAGGGTACTTTACTTTAATAAACATCTTTCAAATGTCCTTGAATTTTGCATTAAAATGTCCTTGAAAGTTCTGGAAGGTCCTGGAATTTGATATGTCAAAATAGATATAAACCGTGTATTTTAATGCCGTGTCATCCCCTGCAGGACTTCTTCGAGAACCTGGAGAAGTGGCAGGAGAAGCACACTGTGATGAACTCTTCTGGCAACTTCCTCATCGAGGTGGTTCGGGACCCAGTCGGCACGGAGATCAAGCAGGACCTGCTGCTCACCAATCGCCGCTGGAAGGAGGTGCGGCCCGCTCACCTACTCACTCATGACGTCACATCCTCACACATCCTCCACACGCCAGTCCCTTAGCTTGGTTCCCCGTCACAAACAAGTAGTCCTTAGGCTTGGCACAAAGCATTACCACATCAGACCATATATGGAAGATCTGTAGAGAGGGACCAGTATAGTTGTACAGTTGTTCCTCAGCGCGGCGTGCGCCACTCTGCGGTGGAGTCGTCAAGGCTTTAAGACCATAGGCCATCAATTTATTAGGCTTATAACATATACCAATACCGGCATCTATTTTTGGATCGATATTTATATTCCCTAAATATATATGATTAAAATAAAACTCGCAAAGTGAGATGCCGGTAGGGGGCCTACATAGTTAGGCCTATTGCACAATATAACTGTAAATTGGGCCTTTGGAGAATAAAACTATATTTCACTTATAAAGTTATAGAAGACTTCTTCATAGGTGTATTACAACCCCCCCCCCCCCCTCTGGGATTTGTGTTTCCGGTAGGTGTCGGAAGCTGCGCGCGCATTCGTGCAGACGGTGACTGCGGAGCGCGCCCTGCGCCAATACGAGGCCGGCGTGGGCGGCATCAGGGAGTGGGTGCACAAGGTGGAACAGCTGCTGGAACAGCGCCTCAAATGTCGTCTGGTCGAGGTGAAAGAGCACCTGCTGGCACTGGACGTGAGTATCACCCCCCCCCCCCCCTCACCCTCACCCCACCCCCCCCCCCACACACACACGCCTACAGACACGCACACACTTCCCCAAGATACAAGGACTGTTTCATAGAGGAACTGTTATCTAGCTTTGTGAGTATTTCTTCATCTGCGTCTCACCGGACGCGGTAGCCAAATCGGTAGAGCGCAAGCCTCCCGTGTGGGAGATCGGGAGTTCGATTCCCAGTCGAGTCAAAGCAATGACTTATAGAATTGATACTAGTCGCTTCCTAGCTTAGCGCTCGGCATTAATAGGATAGGCCAAGGACTGGTTAGCTCAGTGTCAGGATAATGTGACTGAGTGGGATTTTGGGTTTTGGGTGTCGGCGACCTGATTTCTCAGTGGGGCAGCATTATCAAGTCACCATGAGTGCGCACTGTCACAAGTCGGTACCCTTCTTGTTGCCAGGACGTAAAATTCCAACTACCAACCAACCATCATCTACGTCACGCTACTATATTGTTTCACCATCGTTTCACTGAGGAGGGTTATTTGTGCTGACTGAGCTTGACACCACCACCCACACACATACAGTGGTCCATCTACCATAACTAACAAGAGCTCGACTGTACCATGGTACCGACTTTTTGTTGGAAAAAATCGAATGCAAAATGGGACAAGTTAATTCAACCAGAAATCTGTCCGCCAGCCAAGTGAATAAGTTCAATGATACTTTATGTTTCCTATAAATGCCAGAAAAACAATGAAAATATCGATCGACGCACATTCACACGCATATATATACACGAATGCATAACTACACACACGTATATATATAAATACATACGTACACACATACATACACATGTATCCAGAATACACACCTACACACATGTATTCAAACACACATGTACAGAATACACAAATACATATATACATACACACATACAGACACACATACCTAGCTACACACATACATAAATAGATATATACACACATATATACACATGTATCCAGAATACACACATACACACATGTATTTAAACACACATATACAGGATACACAAATACATATATACACACACATAGACACATACATAGCTACACACACATATAAATACATACACACATACATACACATACATAGTTACACACACACATATATAAATACATACACACATCCAGCTGTATCCAGAATACACACATACACACATGTATTCAAACACACATATACAGAATACACAAATACATATATACATACACATACAGACACATACATAGCTACACACACACATATAAATACGCACACACATACATACACATACATAGTTACACACACATATATAAATACATACACACATACAGATGTATCCAGAATACACACATACACACGCACACATATTCAAACACACATACACAGAATACATATATACATACACACATACAGACACACATACATAGCTACACACACACATAAATAGATACATACACACACACATAAATTCATACATACACCTCGGCGTGTTCGGTGTTCGCTGACCTTTGACCCCCCTGCACACACACACACAGGCCACGCTCGGCGAACAGGAGCAGTACGAGGTGGACTTCAAGAGCATGTCCAAGCTGGCGCAGAGCTTCGTCAAGAGCAGCACCGAGTCGCAGATCAGCCAGATGCTCGCCGACCTCGGGGCGCTCAAGGAGCGGCTGGTCGGCGTGTCCCGGGCTGTGCCCGACCGGCTGCGGCCACTCAAGGCCGTCGCGCCGCACGTCGAGTCGCTCGAGACGGGCGTGGCGGACCTGAGGCAGTGGGTGGACGGCGGCGGGGAGCTGCTCGCGTCGCACCGGGTCGAGGGAAACATCAACATGGTGGAGGAGCGACTCGAGAAGCACAAGGTGGGTCGGTGTCGGGCAGGGTCGCCAACATTGGAAAATGAACAACAGTTTTAAGGGGTGTTAAGGCCCTGTCACATTACGGCGCATCTCGCAAGCACGCGGCCAACGCATAAAAGCACTTTTTTTACATTGAGAAGCGTCAAACTTTTCAGCGTAGGGGGAAAAGTTGGACGTATACATACCATATACATAGAGTATGACCAACGTATGGCTAATGTACCGTCCCGTCGCAAAATGCTCGAATTACGCTCACGGTATGTTATTCGATCGCCAGAACTATGCCTCATATGTTACATACATCAAGACATGCTGGAGAAATGCTAAACGTATGTTAGAAGTACGTTAGGCGTATGTTATCCATACGTTGTCAGTAAGCGGACTGTACGTTCCCGCTGCCTTTAAAGTAGGTCAACGTAGTGCAATGTAGTGAACAATGTTTCTCTAACGTACGTCTAACCGGCATAGACGTATGCCTAATGCATACATAATGAACGGCGGACGTAAAATCCACCTGTTGTAGTACGTCGAAAGTTTTGTGCATGCACACAACTTTGCCGACCCCCCTGGCATGCGACGCTGTATCTCGACGAACATCGACATATATTGATGTACATTGACGTATACCAACGAGCGCCTAACGCATAATGACATATTCCGACGTAGCGGCCAAAAATCACATACGTTGGCGTACGTTGGCGCGATGCGTCGTCATGTGACAGCCCCTTTATATCAGGGGGGCTGGGGGTACTTGGCCAGACATCTTTTAAAATCTTAAATGCTCTATAGTGCATTTTGGACACAAGAATCTGTAAGATCGATATAATATTGCGAAATGAAAAACCAGAAGATTAGCGTAAGGTGATGATGGAGATATAAAATATTGTACACATTATGGCGAAACTGTAAAGGTTGGTAACCCTGGTCGGGATGGGTGTGGGTAGGTGTGGGTGTGTTGGTTGTTGCTCACAAGACACAACGCTCACACCCTTAATGAAAAAAGAGAACAAAGCACACAAGCTTTAAGTTTAATCAGAGATGTTGGGAGAGTCAGTTGTTCTCACCTATCAGTATCACATGAATTCCATATATTATGTACGTGACTAAGATTGTAAGAAAATTTGATAATTCAGGATTCCACGCCTGGATAGTCCTTGAATTTCTCTCATGATCCTTGAAAGTCCTTGAAAATGACAAATCATGACCATATTTTTTTAAAGCCTATTTTCACCCATGTGCGCAAACTTCAATCAGTGATGTTTTGTATTAACAGTGATTTTTGTGTGTTTGTTATCCTTCCTCTTGATTTTTATATTAAAACCATACATATAGTCATCGTTTTTTTCTCATGCTTATTCACAATTCACATCTTACCTAGTGAATCGACTATAAATACAGCTGTGTAATGGAGGACTTTAATTTAATAAAGGTTTTTAAAACTTCCAAGAATTTTGCACTGAAAGGTCTTGTAAAGTCCCAGAATTTGATATTTTCAAAATTGGTATGAACCCTGAACTAACATCAACGATGACAATTCGTGTGTTTGCTTACCCATGGCGTCTGCTCCGTTTGTAGTCGTACTTCTCCGAAACCACCTATTACAAGTCGATGTTGGAAAGTAAAAACAAGGTCTTCCAGAAGATTTTACGGACGGCGCAGCCTCTCATGGACATGGAGGAGGTACAGGACACGGTGACGCGCCTCAACTCGGACTTCCAGGTAATGTCTATATGGCTATATTATCCAGGGATGAAAGATCTCTGCGATTCCGCGGATTTCCGGGAATTTTCAATCCCGTAGCACCATCAGCGTAGATCTATACTAATATGTGGTGCAGATGCCGCAGCACTATCAGCGTATACCACTAAGAAATGCTCCAAACGCCGCAGCACTATCAGCATATACTACTACTATACATGCTTCAAAAAGCATGTATAGTAGTAGTATATGCCAGACAAATACTACTACTATCAGTGTATACCAATATATCAGTGTATACCAATATATATTAAACTCGACTTCTGGAAATTTTTCGCGATTCCCTGACAGTGTTAAGCCTATGGGAGAATATCAGCATTTCCGCTTTTTTTCCCGGAGACCACTTTCCTCCCTGATTATCGCCCATTAGTGACTCTACTCTGACGTCTACGTGGAAGGGGCGGGGGAGGAGGGAGGGGGGACAGGACAGATGGAGTGGTGCAGTGGGGGGGGGGGGGGGGGCGCAGTGTCTTGACATGAAGTGGGCGGGAAGATTTCTAAACTGTTGGAATATAAAGACTTGTCTGATATCAAATTTATATAGTAAGTACATTGAAACCATGTTATAACACGCCCCAATTTAACGTGAATTTGGATATAACGCGATGATTCATTGGACCAAGAATTCTTTAATTCAAAGGTAATTCAGTAAGCCCCAACCCTGATTTAGAGCGAGCCCGCTGTTTTTGCGATGACATTTTATGTACTCCAACTGTCACGGTATAATGGGGTTTCACGGTACCTGTTTTCAGCAGATAATCCTGAATCCTGACCAATGTTATCCTGACATAACAAATGTCCTGTTATCAGAGGGGACAATCAAATGGTCCACACATGGTAGGGGTTCATCAAAACAAAACTTTTTTTTTATCAAGCAGAACCATCACCCCAGCAGCACCCTACTAATGCAATTGCTATGACCTTAGATGTTGCCAGGATGTAAATCCCCCAAAAAACAAAAAAAACACACCTTGTCCGTCCATCACCGGGCATGGTGGCCGAATCGGTAGGGCGAGGGCCTCGCGTAGAGGAGATCGGGAGTTTGGTTTCCGGGTGAGTCAAACCAATGACTTATAACATTGATACTTGTCGCTTTCTAGCCTGACACTTGGCATTAATAGGATAGGGCAAGGACTGGTTAGCTGAGTGTCAGGATAATATGACTTGAGTGGGATATCAGGTCATGGTGCCTGCAGCCTGATTGCCCAGTGGGGAAGCACTATAAAGTCACCATAAGTGCACACTGTCACAAGTCGGTACCCATCCTGATATGATCTTAGAAGTTGCCAGGACGTAAAACTCCAACAACCAACCAATGTCCGTCTGATTTTCCAGGCGGTGACTAGCTCGGCGCGCGACTGGGAGTCGCGCCTGGAGCGGGCTCTCCGACTCTGGCGGAATCTGCAGGTGAAAGCCCGCCCCGTCGAGGCATTTGTGGAGCAGGCAACGACGCTCCTGAAGAACGCCGACGAGAGTGGCGAAGGCGTGGAGGCGCAGATCGCCCAGCACAGGGCCTTCTTCACTGGCGTGGACCCCCGCACCCTGGCGGACTTTGTGGCGGTCGGCGAAGAGCTGGCGTCCGTGTTGGAGGGAGGGGACCGGGCTGAACTTCAGACGAGCACGGCAGGGCTGCGGGAACAATGCGAGGTGAGTCCAACCTCACGGGGAGAATCGGGTTTCGCACTGGTTATAAAAAAAAAACTAAAAAGTACTAAGTTTTGAAAATGTAAAAATGAAGTACTGAAAAGTCATATAATTATACAAAAAGTATTCATTACAAATTACACAAAAAGATGACAAATTTGAGGTGTGTAGCAGGGATGAAACGATATTTGAGCATGCTGACATCAGGAATCTAACTTTGTTTAGCCTGACTTTTTCATGACATATCTTACGCTTTAAGGTAATTTTGTTGTTAAGCCAAGTTTATTGTTTGTATGCAGTAAGTCTAGGTAAGCTTATGAATTTTTGTTTTACAACCAGTCCTTATATCAAAATTGAACACTTGCTCTGTGAAAGGTGACATTTGGTGTCATTTTGAACCAATTCTCAGGGTTACTGCAGACAGACAATAATTTTGGGCCAACCTTGGCTGTCCTCCAAAGATTACATCGATGGGCAATAGGACTAGTGGAGCATATTCAAAACCTGGAGTTATTACATGCTGAAAAAGCTGTTGAATTTCTCCATTTTGGTCCTTAAAAATAGAATTGATGCTCCGAAAAATACTTTAAAGTAATTAAAAAAGAAGCCTGAAAAAGAGTGGGAACTCTGTTAATGTATTCTCACTGTACAGACTAGGAAAGGGGTCACTGTTCGTACGGGTCCTTGAAAACCTGGAAAGTCATGGAATTAGGTAATTCAGGATTCCTGGCACTGGAAAGTCAAGGAATTTGAATATTTCGGAGAATGAAAAATCACAACTATATATTTAACATTTAAAGCCTATGTTATTTTTTTAATCATAAATAGCTTAGGTGTTATCAGCGTGTTATGTTAATCAGTGTTCTTTTGTATTTAAAAGTGACTTTTGTGGGTTTGTTATCCTGCCTCTTGATTTTTATATTAAGACTATGCATATACTTATTGTTATTTGTTATGCTTATTTACACTTCACATCTTACACAGTGAATCGGTACTCTAATTTAATAAATGTCTTTAAAACATCCTGGAATTTTGCACTGAAAGTTCCTGGAAAGTCCTGAAATAGTCTTGGAAGGTCCCCCGGTCTTATCTTTTCTTTCTATTAATATAAATATGATAACATGTTTACATTAATTGAAATCCTCCTGCCACTTTTGCAGAGCCTGCTGAGTGCGGCCCCAGCCCACCTTCTGCGGCTCCAGTTCCAGCTCCCAGAAGAAACATTCCTGCGTCAAGTGGAGAAAGCGGAGAAAACCATCAGCGACGAGAAGCAGCAGCTCGAGTGTGGAGTGCCGCTCACAGAGGTCCTTGCTTTACACAAGGTGCATATTCCTCCAGCAACCTTTCTTAGGCCGCGTGGCGCTTTCCCTTGTTCCATGTTCGCTTGTGACCTTGCGATGTGCCACACAGACAATGAACCTGTGTTTTGCTTAGTGGCCGTTCCCATAGGTTGGACCCAGGGGCCACATGGCCTTGTCTTTCGTGACGTACTGACTGGGAACATAGAGAATGAACATGTTTATTGTCTGTGTGGTGCATCACAAGGTCACAAGTGAACACGGAACAAGTGAACACGCCACAGGGGAACAGTCTATGGATACACGGCCCTAGCTACACCTGACGCTCTGTTCCACTATCACGGTTGGCCCCTTGGATATGTAGAATTCAATCTAGATAATTGTTTTGGTTTTGAAAATTTGATGTTTTCATCGGACTATGCAGCTTTAAAGAAAGCATCATCTTCTACAGTTGCCCCTTCTTTATTTGTACAGGAGGACAGTTTGACATACGTGTGTTGCTTCTTTAAATTCTATTGACAAGTTCCAAGTTTCAGTTCCTCTTATTTTTAGAGTTGTCGCATTATCAGTTGGTGATTATGTATACAGAGCACCCTTGTTATAATGTACTATGGACCAAATTATGTAACTACCATAGTCCTGAGTCTGAAATATAGAATTCAATTGAATTAAGCCGGATATCTGATAAACTGAAAGAAATCTGAGTTAAGAGAGTGATTGTCTGTGTCAGGTATAGGGGACCTATTTTCGCATACTATAATGTTAAATAACACCTTAATTTAAATTTTGTTATTGAAGATTTATACTGCCTATTATGGGTAAGTCTGAATAGTCTTGTTTTCATCTGAATAGTCTTGTTTTCTTTAGTTGGTCAATAGAAAGTTTGAGCCTTCACTTTTACCGACCACACAGATTTTTATCCTCCCACACCAAATAGAGATGATATGAGATTGTGAGCAAGTGGCCTTTGATGACGTTGTAAGTTATACACAGCGGTGGAAATCCAAATTTGCAGAGGTGATGGCATGGAGAATTGAACCATCGACCTTCAGATTAGGAGTCTGACCTAGAAAAAAGTCAGATACTCTGACCACTCCACCACAGAGAACACTTGGCCAGGCTGACTTGTCTCACCCTCCCCCCACAGGCGGTGTTCCACGGGACGGGCCTGGCGGCGTCGTGCGAGTCCTGCTTGGAGAAGATGAGCGACGTCGGCTCTGAGCTGGAAGCGACTACCGGGGACGTCACGCTGACGGAATCTGCGCGCGCGAACGCTGACAGGTGGCGCGTCGTGCGGCTTCACGTGGACTCTATGCAGCTGAGGCTGGAGGAGCTGCCTGAGAAATGGCGCCAGTATAAACACAGGTAGGCAGCCTCACCCGAAGACCACACTAGTGGTCGTGTGAGTTTAATGACCAGTGTTCGTATTGGTCATAACAAACCTAAAAAGTACAATAGGAAAAAAAAAAATTATGTGCTGAAAAGTCCTGCAATTATACAAAAAGTATTGTAAGTCATTAAAATTGACACACAAAAGAACAATTATTGATTCATAAGTAGCGCCAAGCAAGCTGACACCAGGAATCTAGCTTTGTTTTGCTTGACATTTTCGCCATGTAACTTGCTCTTTAAGGTATTTTTGTTGTTAGATTAAGTTAATTGTTTGTATGCAGTAACTAGGTCAGCTTATGAATTCTTGTTTTGCAACCTGTCCTCATATCAAGGTTGAACACTTGTTCTTTGAAATGTGACATTTGGTGTCATTTTGAAATAATTTCTTAGGGTAGACAGACGATAATTTTCGGGCCAACCTTGGCTGTCCTCCAAAGATTACATTGGAATTTGTCCCCACCTGATCGGCAATAGGACTAGTGGAGAATACTCCAAACCTGAAGTTATTTCATGCTGAAAAAGCTGTGGAATTTCTTCATTTTGGTTCTTAGAAAATAGTTTTAATAATCCTAAAAAGTAATTAAAAAGTCATTAAAAAAGTAGCCTGAAAAAGAGTGGGAACCTTGATGACTTCCTACCAGCGGAGTAGCCAGGATTGAGTTAGCAGGATTTCCGGATGAAGCTGTGGACAAAGTCATGTTGGCGCGACCGTGTCAGCCCCATTCATGAAAACCCAAGGTTTCAACCACTATATATTTTCCCACAGGAAGCATGTAAAGTAACATGTGGAGGTGATGGGATGGGGAATAGAAGTACTGACCTGCAGATTAGGAGTCTGACCTAGAAAAAAGTCAGACACTCTAACCACTCTGGCACAGAGAACATTGCCGTTATACCCCACGGAACTATTTTATAGTGACTTTGTAGGGTAGTAGAGTCATTCAGCTGAGCAGAAGTCACCGCTCTACAAAGGAACAAATGTGCAATAATAAACTTTTAGCACAAGGTGCAGCTATTTATTCATTATCAATAACTGATTAACATAATGCAAATCCTTAAGCTAATGACCATCTCCGTAGGTAAATCTGAATATAAATATAAATATAAATTTGAATGAATCCCTGCAGGCCAGGGATGAAGTGCAGGCTGTCAAGTGTCCTACTTTTTCCTATTTTGACTTTTTTTTTATGACGCCCTATTTAGCCCTATTTTCATTTAAAAAGTCCTATTTTCTCCCTATTTTAAAAATCTTTTAACACGTTGCATCTTCTTTTTTCTCTCTTCGAAACACCATAATGTGTCTCTGCTCTGTACAATATTTGTTTTGGATTATTAGAAGACAAGGTTTGAGAATGTCACTTTTGCAACATTTTTGTCAGGAAATGTCTATTTTTAACAAAAGATAGGGGGGCACCTACTAAGCGGGGGTTCCCTACTAAGCTGGGTGGGTAATGCGGTAGATTATCAATCAAATAGAATGAGACTGGAACAAGTAGCACAGTATGATCATACCATGCATTAAAATTTGAACTTCAATTGTTTGTTTCCTGTTTTCCTACTTTTTGAGGTGACTACTCATTTGACGGCCTCTATACACTATTTTGGTACAAAGAAATCCCTATTTTCTGACTTTTTGGACCCACTGCCTCACTGGACTAGAGCTAGTTGTCCGCTGGGCGTCAACTAACTGGACACCTATCTACCTTACTGGGTGCCACTCTACTGGGCAGTAACTTACTGTACTCCCTCGCCAAAGGTCACCGGGAGGTCAACGGTTCTCAAGGTGATCTACAACAATTACAAGGAGGGCAGAATTAGCATGCTTAACCGTGCCAATTGATCTGCTAGTCTAATTACCGCACCAGTTGATCTTGCAGTCCGTCGACGTTTTTAAGAACTCATCGTTTATATGTTTGTGTGTTTGTGTTTTCAGACTGGAAGAGTTTGAGGACTGGATGATAGGAGTGGAGAAACTCATCTCAACACTTACTGAGGAGAAAGCCCTGTCGGCCACAGAGTACAGCAAGGCCGAGGCCAGGTTACAGGTGGGTGGCACTCGTAGACTTCTCACATCATGCGTCATTCATAATTCACAAGTTCTAAGGCTTAAGAGTCTGTCTCCGAAACTTAATACTGACAATAATAGTAACAATAACTTAATGATAGACATAAGGGGCTATGTAACCAGGACACTACAGCTGACGTCACTGGTGAGATTAGTTCACAAGTAGCTCACTGTCGTCAATGATGCGACAGTGTCTTGAGTATTGTGTTATGACTTGCGATGTTGTATGGGACATAAGGGGGCCTTCACTGTGTACAACCCTGGGACACTGCGGCTGATGTCGATGGTGAGATTAGTTCAATAGTACCTCACTGTCGTCAATGATACAACAGTGTCTTGAGTATTGTGTTATAACTTGCGATGTTGTATGGGACATAAGGGGGCCTTCACTGTCTACCACCGAGAAACTGTGGCTGACATTGATGGTGAGATTAGTTCACAAGTAGCTCACTGTTGTCAATGATACAACAGTGTCTTGAGTATTGTGTTATAACTTGCGATGTTGTATGGGACATAAGGGGGCCTTCACTGTCTACCACCGGGAAACTGTGGCTGACATTGATGGTGAGATTAGTTCACAAGTAGCTCACTGTCGTCAATTATACCACAATGTCTGAGTATTGTGTTATAACTTGCGATGTTGTATGGAACATAAGGGGGCCTTAACTGTCTACACCACCAGGACACTGCGGCTGACATCGATGGTGAGATTAGTTCACAAGTAGCTCACTCTCGTCAATGATACAACAGTGCCTTATACCATGTTGTACGGGACATAAAAGGGGCCTTCACTATCTACACCACCAGGACACCACGGCTGACATCGACGGTCACCGGGAGGACGCCAAGGCGCTGGTGCGGCAGCTGGACGAACTAGTAACGGCTGTTGGGGAGGAGGCCGGAGAGCAGGACCGGCTCAACGCGGTGCTCCGGCGGTACGAGGCACTGATGCCCGGCGTGAACGGCGCCCGGGCCCGGGCCGCCGTCGTGCTGCCGTGCCACGCGTGGTGTGAGCGCGCCGAGAAGACGACGCAGTGGCTGACCCAGATACAGCAGCGCGCCCCCTCCCGGCCGGACGACATGCAGTCGGCGCGCGTCCTACTGCAGGAGCAGGAGGTCAGTGGTGGTCTTTCTTTTCTATCTTACACCGGATGTGGTGGCCCAGTCGCTAAGAGCACTCACTGGCTGGCTGGCTTCGCGTGCGGTTGAAAGTTGTTTCAGATCCTCCTCCAGTCACCCCACATGGTGGCTGAATGAGTTAGAACACAGCTCCTAGTAGTATACTTCCTGTGTGGAAGGTAGAGAATTGTGAATAAGTAAAGTAGCGTTCTCTGTGGTGGAGTGGTTAGAGTGTTTGACTTTTTTCTAGGTCAGACTCCTAATCTGAGGGTCGGCGGTTCGATTCCCCATGTCCCCAGCTCTGCCAATTTGGATTTCCAGTGCTGTGTATAACTTACAGCGTCATCAAAGGCCGGTTGCTCTCATACCATGTCTATGTGGTGTGGGAGGTTAAAAATCCCTTGGGTCGGTAAAAGTGTAGGCTCGGGCTTTCTATCGACCAGCAGTGGAATGAGGAAGACCAGTCGTCTATGACTGAAATTTCCCCTGCTTAAACAACTAATGGACCAAAAAAAAAAGTTGTGTTGTTCACCTTACTGCCTATTTAAAGTTGCATAGTCCATGTGAAGCATAAAATAATTTGTTAAAAACCACTCACCTAGATTTGATTATGCATATCTAACTTAGATACTGATATACTTATGAAGCACTTGTTGTCACTTAGAAGGGCGTAACAAGTAAATTTAATAGAACCTGTTACTGCTGAAGCCTATGGTGTCAGACCTTTGGCGTGCTTGCCAAAATTATTTTGGCATGTTTACGCTTCAAATATCTCCAATATTAGCCATTTAAAATAAAAGTTACCACAAACTAAAGTAAGGTAGATTATAACAATCAGTTTAATATATTTATCTCAGATAAATGGCTGAAACTCAAAACCAACGGATTATGCAAATTTATGTAATTCTTTGAGATACATTTCTATCTATTTTCTTAAATATTATAGCAAGATGAATTAATTGATAATAATAATGATAAAAATGTAGTAATGTGGTCAATATTATGTTGGAAACAACAGTTCTCGTCTGATCACCAAAGTTCAACAACATTGAGCCTCATTAGTACTTTGATTGGTGATGACTTGGGAATACCAGGTGCCGTGGCTATCCTGATACCCTGACTCAGTAACTGATGAGTAATACTGTATAACCACAACTGTCAATAACATGACGCTGTCACACCTCCTTCAGACCTTGTCGGCACGCTTCGAAGCGGAGGAACCACAGATTGAGGCAGACTTGGCCAGTGGGAAGCACTTTCTGGAGGACAAGCACGCGCCTGAGTTCCTGCGGCCGGCCGTCGTTGCGTTGGAGACATGCTACACGGAGAGTTGCAAGCTGGTGGCCTCGCATTGCGAGGCGTCCAGCCAAGCACGGCAGTTGTGGGAGCAGTACGAGACAGCGCGTGGCAAAGTGATGGACACGGCACGCGTGGCTAGCACAGAGGTTGCGCGCGCACCCATTCCGGCCGGACAGGAGGGCATCCAGCGTGAGCTGACCAGTAAACAGGTGAGGGCTGTTTAGGTTATTGTGCTATTGTGGAGGTAATTTATTTTATTTTGTGTTGGTATGCTTAAACCAAAGAAATGTTATAACAGACAAATTAATATTTTTATTTATAATTCACATATCATATGTATATAGTTATATATATGCATATATATATTTTTTTGTAAATAGGAAGGACCCAGATCAAACATGAGATCACATTACACGCAGTTTTCTTTTAGGAATAGAAAAAAACTAAAGTTTTGTCTTAATTATAATTAATCACATGCACTATTCTTTGCATTTAGGACACACTTACCATGATTGAGAAAATCCAGCCGGTTGTAGCCGAAATGAACACATTGGGTGAGGCTCTGTGTGAACAGACGAGCCCCACAAAGAGCGCACACCTGCGTACCGAGATGGACAAGCTGACCAGCAGGGTAGGTGCGCTGAACGAGCAGACAGTGGCACGCTTGGAGGAGCTGGGCAAGCTGAAGGCACGCTGGGCCAACTTCGATGCGCAGATGGCAGATTTCATGCAGTGGCTCGCAGAGAAGGAGACAAAGCTGGCTGGCATCCGACAATCGGATTCGCTACCCGAAAAGCAGCTGGAGCAGGTCGAGGTGAGGCAGTGCTATCTGAGGCGACTAACTATATATATACCGTATATGTCCCAATAGATGCGCGCTGCACGAGTGCAGACACATGGATGCGCGTCTATTCAAATTTAAAGATTTTCATGGATTTGTTCTTGTTGTGCTTCTGAAATAAAGTGGGATTGTCTTATTTTATGTGCATTCAGTCTGAATATGAGCGTAAATTTGTGCATGCTTTCAATCTTGAAATGGGGGGTGTGCTTCTATTGGGTAACGTGCTTCTATTGGGACATATACGGTATGTGTATATATATATATACATACATATATATCGCCAGTAGTTCACCAGTTACAAGCCAATGTAATGTGGATAAACAAAAAATTAAAAAAAATCCCATGTGATGTTCTGGATTGGAACTCGGTAAACTATATGTTAAGCAATCTGAGATGTTAATTTTAAAGTATAGTTATGTTTTTGGAACATGGTGTCAATGTTCTCTCCTTTTCCTTTTATTGCAGACGATCTGCTCAGAAATCACTAATGAGAAAAACACTTTGGAAAAGCTGGAAAGCGAAGGGCGTGACATTGCGCAAGGCTTCCGGTCACGTGAGTCGGCGACCGTCAAGTCCCGCTTGGGGGCGCTGCGCAGGCAGTGGGAGACATTATGCATGAAGGCCAAGGAGGACAGCTCGACTGCTGGCGACAGTGTGAACCACTGGACCCTGTACACCGGACACCTCCAGCTACTGCTGCCCTGGCTGGACCAGGCAGAGACCTACCTGGCGCAGGACGCAGGCACCACGGCCGCCCTGGAGGAGGCGCGGGCCGAATACGACGCCCACCTGGCGTTCGTAGAGCGGCAGGAAGAGCAGCAGGAGGCATTCGACCGCCTCAATGAAGAGGCCCGCCATCTGCTCGCGCAGCCGCACATGGCGTCCGAGCTGGACGCGCTGCAGACGCGTTGGGATGCTATGGCGACGCGCTCGGACGACCGCAGCCAGGTGGCGCTGCGGGCTGTCGAGGCGTGGACGACATACGCGGAGGACCTGGCGGAGATGACCCGAGTGAAGGACCGCCTGGAAGAACGCCTGGTGCCCGAGCCCAACACCACGAGTATCCACACAGCCGTGGTCGACAAGCAGCTGGACGCCTGCAGGGTGAGTACTCGACTACTGGTGCCTGTTCAGGGGGCCGCTGCAGTGATGCAAGCCGGGGGAATGAGTGAACAAAGGCGGGCTGGAGCTAAAAAAGAATTGTCTGCTTAATGAGAAGAAGAGAGCCCCGAAGAGCTTTCCACACAACGAAGAGTAAAAATATCAGGGTCCGTACGGGGCCTGGAAAGTCTTGACTTGAAACGTCTTGAACTTCATTTGCCCCATTTCAAGGCCTTGAAAAGACTTATATTTAATCTGTTTTGGGTCTTGAAAAGCCTTAAGTCCCATTAAACTGTCAACTCTGAAAATTAGTCTGAAATCGCCATTCACCATTGTTATTTTTTTCAATCCAAATGAAAATAGTCTTGAATTCCTATCAAAAGCAGTCTTGAAAAGCCTTGAAGTAACCTTGAATTCCATATCTTCACATGTGTACGGACCCTGCTTGTGTCCAAAAGTACTCTCCTCCCTGTCTCTTTCTCTCTTTCTCTCTCTCTCTCTATCTCAGTTTTGAAAGTGAGCAGAGTGACAGTTGGCTCACGGCGGGGGAGGCGAGAATGCCCGCCTCGCAGTAAATAACATGGAAGTTAAGGTGGTTAGAGAGAAACAATAAGGGGCTACCGTTATTTATATCCACATAATAAATTATTTAGTACATACATATATAGAGAGCTATATATACTTGAACTCTTCTGTTACTATGATACAATGTCTAATCACGTCTGATGTCTTGTCCAGGCCCTGCATGTGGACATGGAGAGCACTGAAGGCCACTTGACATCACTTACCAAGCACCAGCAGCAACTCAGCCCTTACCTAAGCCCAGACGGACAGGCCAATGTCCGGAACCAGCACGACGCGCTCACTGCCCGCTGGCGGGCGCTGCGTGACACCCTGCGGCGACATACTGAACTACTGTCGCATGTGCTGCTCCTCCGCCAAGACTTCTATGAGCGTTGGACCACCTTTGAGAAGTGGATCGCTCGGATTCAGAAGCGGCTGGATGCTTTCCACGAGGTTTTCTCCGATGAGGTCAGCGACAACAGTCACAAGTTGGAGGTGAGTTAAGAGTTACTGATATGCGCAATGACAAGCGCCATATTGGAATGGAGTAAAAGTTAGCGGTGACTTGAGTGACCAGCCTGAGGTAGGAAGTGAATTAAAGTTAGCAATAAGTGAAAAGTGATGTGACAAGCCCGAAGTTGGAATAGAGTAAGAATTAGCGGGGACTTGATTGATCAGCCTCAAGTCGGAAGTGAATTAAAGTTAGCAATAAGTGAAAAGTGATGTGACAAGCCCCAAATTGGAATAGAGTAAGAATTAACAGGGACTTGAGTGATCAGCCTCAAGTAGGAAGTGAATTAAAGTTAGCAATAAGTGAAAAATGATAAGACAAGCCCCAAGTTGGAATAGAGTAAGAATTAGCGGGGACTTTAGTGATCAGCCTCAAGTGGAAAGTGAATCAGAGTTAGCAATAAGCAATAAGCATAGTGACAAGCCCCAAGTTGGAATGGAGTCAGAATTAGGGGTATCTTGGGTGCCCAGCTTCAAGTCGGAAGTGAATTAGAGTTAGTAATAAGTGACAAGCGCAGTGGCAAGCCCCAAGTTGGAAGTGAATTAGAGTTAGCATTAATAGCAATTAGGAAAGTAACAAGCCACAATTTGGAATAGAGTAATAATTAGCAGTAAGCTGAGTGACGATCCACAGGATTGAAGTAAATTAGAATTAGTGGGTGAGATCAGTGACCGTCCACAAGTTAGAATTGAGTGAATAGCTGAGGTGAATGACTGGCCTCAAGCTGGTGGAGATGAGTTAGAGTTTACAGCTGTGGCTAGGTAGCGTCACCAAGTTCAATGTCAGCTAGCGGTCAGGTGACTGACCACCCAAAAGCTGGCGCTGAGTTAGAGATAGCGGTTGAGGTGAGTGATGCGATCCAAGTTAAAGCTCATTTCACACTATCTGTTGAAGTTAATGCATAAAAGTGTCAACTATGCAAGTGTTTTGGAACTTTCTTCATTAAACTCTGTTTTTGTGTGTTTGTTTTTGTTCAGGATCTATGTTTAGTGGTTCTACAGTTTAAAAGCATTATTTGAAGTTTAAGTGCTGCTTGAAAGAATTGAGCGCGGGCTTCAATGCAACGGCCGGTGAAAGTTAATTGTGTACATACATGAAGGGTTCAGGTGCAAAAACCGACAAATGCCATCCGGGCCAAAATGAAACCATGACTACCACATTTGAGCTGAAGCTGCGCCATAATTCTGATAGTCAAGCCTGCTTTTCCACAGAAGCTGCCACGTACCCTATATAATTTCTTACTCAATATGGAATTGATGGACTTTAAATGGATAGCACAAAAATAAATTCTATTTGACAGAAAACAATTCAAATGGATTTGTTGGTTTTTGCGCCTGAACCCTTCACATGCACCACAATACTTACTACATGTGGCGCCACCTAGCAGTGAATGTCACATAGTTGCTTGTACTTGCTTATTAAATGCAATGCAAAGAACCTTGTTATGTACCCACGGGGACTGTCATGTAATTAGCTCTCACTGCCTTCAGAAACTGGTGGCCGAGTGTGGGGAGCAGGAAGCTGCGTTCAACCAGCTAACCTCTGATGTGACCGCCCTGTGCCAAGAGTGTCCGCAGACTGAGCAGAAGCAGCTGGCCACCAACCACGAGCAGCTGTCAGCTTCCTACAGCGCACTGCAGCAGCTCGCCTCAAACCGAGCCCAACTGTGCGGTGAGTGGCTGCAGTTCTCGATCAGCCACAAATCTGCCAACACGCAGATGAAGGCACTCCAGCAGCGGCTGGAGTCGAAGGCGCTCAGTCAGAGCGAGCTGGACACTATCGGCACTGAGCTGCTCGAAGCATGGCAGCCTCTACAGGACACATATGAAAAGCGACATGAGCTGGATGAGCTGTTCGTTACTGCCCAGATGATCATCAGGGAGCGGTCCACGAGGCGCATCCTCCACTTCGCATCAGAGACCGAAGCTGCGCTTGCCACACGTGACAAGACGAGAAACCAGCTGAAGGCGCGACAAGGCCGCTTGGATGAGGTCAGCCAGCGCTGGGCTCTTTTCACCGACCAGAAACACGCACTAGTCACATCTCTGCAGGCACTCACTGAGACGGTCGAGGCATGCAGGCCGAGTGACCCCAGCCTGACCGGGGTCAAGGACATGATGCACCAGGTGCGCGTGCTTGAGCAGGAGCTCACCCAGACCACACCTGACCTCGATGCTCTTCGTGCGACCGGAGCTGAGCTGAAGGCCTCAGACGCTGTCCGTGTGCGAGATGAACTGGGTCAAGTGGACACGCAGTGGGATGCATTGCAGACGCTAGTCGCTGCCCGCCTCCAATCGCTGTCGGTGCTCACATCTCTGTGGACTCAGTACGACCAGAGCCTCACTGCTGTCCGCACAGTGCTCGCCAATGTTCAGCCGCTTCTAGAGGGAGACCGCAACTTCACCCAGCATGACACCGTCAAGCACACACTAGAGCAGTTCAAAGTGAGCATTTTCACGCTTCGATATCTACCCTTACCCCAAATCTAGATTCCATAAAAATTTCATATAATGAAACCCTAACTATTCCTCAAATTAAAGCTGAACAAACTTTTTCTTTCTTCTTTTTTTTTGGTGGTAAATATGTTTATTCTGCTGAATAAGTTCTTTTCGCACTGCCCAAGCAATAGCCTTCCAGCCATTTTTAATTCGAGATTATTTACAAAATAATTGTATATGGAATAAGGTATGCATATTAGGTGAGCTAACAATAGCTGTTGAATGAAAGCCATAGCATTTGCGACCTTTAAGTACTTACCTACATTTGATCCTACATATCCAACTTAGATACTGGTGCATTCAATAAGCGCTTCTTGCAGTTTACAGCTGCCTTGGTGCTGTGCAATGCTGCTTTGCTTGAAAACAGGCAAACTAAACCAATGACCAGCATTTCGGTGTCAAACCCAAAATAATGTGGGATGTTTCCCCCTCAAATATCTCCAAAACTAACCCTTTAAAGAGAATTTACTTCAAACTGAAATAGAGTAGCTCTAACGATCAACAACAACAATTATGGCGGAAACTCAAAACCATTGGATTATGCAAGCTCTAACAATAAACAACACAAATATAGATGAAACTCAAAACCATTGGAGTATGCAAGCTCTAACAATAAACAACAAAAAAGGTGGAAACTCAAGACCTTTGGGTCATGCAACGTTAACTGCTGTTCTATTATTCCCAGTGCCTTTGGTCGTTAAGCGACATATTTCATGAAGCCTACAACTTCTAGGGTCTGTATGGGACCTGGATAGCCTTGAAAAGTCTTGAACTTCATTTGCCTCATTTCAATTGAATTGAACCTATTTTGGGTAATTAGTCTTGAAAACCCTTAAATTCCATTAAACTGTCCCCACTGATCTAAATGAGTCCGAAAATCTCCATTTGCCATTGTTTTTCCCCCCCCTGAAATCCAAACGAAAATAGTCTTGAATACCTATCAAAAACAGCCTTGAAAAGCCTTGAAATAGCCTTGAATTCCATATCTTCACATGTGTACGGACCCTGACCTTACTTACTCACTGCATGTTTCCTGCAGGCGGCCGAGCTGGGAGTGCTGGGTCAGCAGCGTCAGATGGACTTAGTGAACTCACGTGGCCAGCAGGTGCTGCAGGAGGTGGACAGTGTGCCACATGCCGACGTGACCAGTCTGCGACAGGAGCTCACCAACACAAACACAGACTGGGCCAATGCCACCAAGGTAAGGTCACACTCTTCAGCAAGTTAGTTTGTTTTGTTGCTTATTGGGGTTTTACATCCTTTTTTTTTTCTTCTTTTTTTATTGAGGCTATATTTCTACTGTCCCTAGTATATAAGCACGAGTTCTCAGGCTTATTTTCAATGCTGGCCAGCTGTAGTGTTGGTGATATCTTATCTCACAGTAGCTGCTGGTAAGGTGTTTGATTGCCTGCATTACAGTAGCAGGTAGGTAGTTGGTTGATATGGTTAGTAGTCTATGTTAGTTTAAAAAAAATTTCTTGGCATATATGTATGTATATAATATATATATATATATATATATATATATATATATTTTGTCTACTCTTACTACTAGACTAGCCTACTCCTATCTATATATCATAGGCTTGTAAATAGTTATGTGGTGTGCTATCAGGCTAATTTTGGCATGGTTACCTTCCATTGGCCGACCCGCTCATGGGCCGTGACATATCACATGCCCCTTGCAGCACAGCTTAGTGGGGGTTTCCTAGCCTTATTTTGCACAAATATTTTTTGTATGTTTTTAGGTCAGGAATTTGTCGTTCCTTTGCCGTTTGGGTGTTCCACACCTTGGCAGCCATTTCCAGCGTGCTTCTTTTGTGAGCTTTTATTTGGCTTCTGGTCTTCCTTAGTAGTGGCGCATTATTTGCTCTAGTATTCCTTTGTGGTTTTGTTAGGAGTTTATTATTTTGACTATAGCTATATGCTAATGTTTTTAAATTAACTATTCTCCTATTATCTAGTAATTTTACTTTAGTTCTTTTGTGTATATCATAGGTGGGGTGCGGCTTGTCTACTCTTAGGCAGATTTTTTGGGCTCTGTTCTGCAGTATTTGCAGTTTTTTTAGAAGTTCTTTTTGCGCGCCTATCTAGTTTACATCCCCATAGTCAAAATAGGGGAACGCCATGCCATTGACAATTTTAATTGATATTTCTTTTGTCATGTAGTCTCTTAGCTTTGCAAATAGCAACAGTTTGTGGTTTACTTTTTGGATGATTCTTTTTTATACATAGGTTGTAGTTTAGTTGGCTGTCCAACTCAAGGCCTAGGTATTTGTAATGGTTTACATTTTCTAATGTTTGGTTTCCTAGCTTACAGTGCCATTTGTTTATGCGAGAAGAGTACTGTTTTTGATTTGCTTGCATTGATGGTTATTTTCTTGGACTCATACCATTCGTCCAATTTTAGTAAGAGCTTATTTAGTTTAGATATCACCACCTCTTATGTGGTTCCCTTTGCATATATGATGGTGTCATACGCATATAGTTGGAGGCATTCAGTTTGCAGCCATTTCTCAAGGTCATTTATGTAGATTATAAAGAGCAGTGGCCCTAACACTGACCCTTGAGGTACACCACATGTGACAGGTTGGTTGTCTGACTCGGATGGGGATTGAATCAAGTATAATTTTTGTAAGTTATTGGTTTCAGTCTGCTAGGAATTGAATCAAAGACCTCCAACACTGGAAGTGAATTAAGCCAACCATCTTGTAGATAAATGTAAGAAAAACCCTGAAATATTAGACAAAATAGCATGCTTCTTGCAAAATCTTATCCCATCCATGTACAAGTGAAGATACTTTCAAATCTTCTTAAATTTGTTATTATTATTAAATTTCTCTTTTCTGCCATTCAAAATTGTAGAATAGATGATTTCATTCTGTTGGCCATTAGCTTGCAGTGATTGTCTTTAAGTCACTTGAGCACACCATTTTGCAGTTTGATAGCCTAACATCAAGCACATTCTGGTGTTTGAGAGCTTAACACGGGTAACAGTAAATACATATATGTACATATATATATACACATATATGTATAGGCCTATATATATGTACCCTGACCACAGAAGCTATGACAAGCCCTGACTTCTAAGTGCTTTTACCCCTGTATTGCCCAACACTTGTTATGGGTACATGTGGACTGAACTGTTCGGTCTGAGCGGCCTTTCACTACACAGCGCCTTGTTCCTTGCAGGCGCTCTCTGAGACCAGAGAGACGCTGGAGGAGCAGCTGGTTCTGTGGGAGCAGGTGGAGACGAGCCGTGAGGAGGTAGTCTCCTGGTTAAGGACCAACAGCACCCGGCTGGACGAGATGCACGCACACTTCTCAGACCCAGTGGGCATCCAGAACGCGCTGCACAACTACAAGGTCAGTCAGGCTTGTAAATCGCACACGAGTAGTTGTTTAATGTGCATCCAATTAGACACGGGAAAGAATCCTGAACATGCTACACAAGTACAAGTTCAGTCCGGCTTGTAAAGCGCACACAAGTTGTTGTTTAATGTGTACCCAATTTGACATGGGAAAGAATCCTGAACATGCTACACAAGTACAAGGTCAGTCCGGCTTGTAAAGCGCACACAAGTTGTTGTTTAATGTGTACCCAATTAGACATGGGAAAGAATCCTGAACATGCTACACAAGTACAAGGTCAGTCCGGCTTGTAAAGCGCACATAAGTTGTTGTTTAACGTGCACCCAATTAGACACGGGAAAGAATCCTGAACATGCTACACAAGTACAAGGTCAGTCCGGCTTGTAATGCGCACACAAGTTGTTTAATGTGCACCCAATTAGACACGGGAAAGAATCCTGAACATGCTACACAAGTACAAGGTCAGTCCGGCTTGTAAAGCACACACAAGTTGTTGTTTAATGTGCACCCAATTAGACACGGGAAAGAATCCTGAACATGCTACACAAGTACAAGGTCACTCCGGCTTGTAACACACACTCATGGGTAGTTGTTTAATGTGCACCAACTTAGACACAGGAAAGAAGACGGAACGGAAAAGCCAGTCCAGCTGATATTACAGTTAGGTGAACATTCCACAAATAACTCTTATGCATCATCATAGTTGTTAAACTTAGAAGATTAAAACATAAATATATCATCACTCATTTTCACATTTCTCCAGCATAAAAGTTTGTACCAAAAAGAGGACTTCCTAAATTAGGGCCCTTTAGAATTAGCGTCAGTTCGATGTAATCAACTTTGCTCTTTTTTAAATAAAACAAGTAAAAAAAAAACTAAGGGCTCATCCAAAGTTGCCAACATTTTCTTGGTCACACAACCGGTGGAGGAGAGGAGCAGTGTTAAGTCGCGTATGACTTTTAGTTTTATGGTTTAATCAAACATCGGTATCTCATAGACCAGTGTTGTGTTCTGTGATAAAATGTTGATGGATTCTACTTCATGTGTGTGTGAGATGTGTGCGTGTGTGGGGGGGGGGGTACAGTCTGGAAAATTAACGCTTTGTCTGAATGTGAAAATGACGGGCAGTGGGAAGACAACCATTAATGGTTACACTGTTCCTGAAATTTCTATCGTTAACAAAATAGTATATGTTTGTGGAATAATGTATAGACATTGTGAATAAAAAGAAAATGTTTTAAATGATGAAAACTAACAAAGTCAATTAATGTTTTTGCCCGAATTCAATGAAGAGCAACCATTTTGACCCTTGACCTCAGGGGGAGCTGCCCTACACCGAGGAGGTGTTCGACGTGATGTGCGCGCGCCTGTCCTCCCTGGAAGAGGTGGGCATGGCCCCCATTCCCACCCTGCGCCAGGAGCAGGCCGCCCTGGAGGAACAGTTTGCACACGCCGCCGGAACCAGCGAACAGCTCGAGGAGAAGCTCACCGCCTTCCAGGTGAGGGCCAGTTGGGGAGGGCACTCGGAAAGGGGAATGTGGCGGGGGATCACTTGGAGAGGGTTACTTGGGGAGAGGCACTTGGAGAGGGACCCTTGGGGAGGGGCACTCGGTTGGGGCACTTGGAGAGGGGTACCATTAGATGGGTACTTGGAGAGGGGCACTTGGGGAGAGGCACTTGGAGAGGGGCATGTCAGAGGAGGGCACTTGAGGAGGGGCGCTTGGGGAAGGGGGCGCTTGGGGGGCATTCACTGAGGGCACTTGGAGAGGGGCATCTGGAGGGGGGAACTTAGAGAGGGGCACTTGCAGATGGGCACTTAGAGAGGGGCACTTGAGGCCTACTCACCGAGGTTCAGTCGCAAATGGTTAGGTACAGAATGCCACTCACTGAAGTTTACTCACAGAGGGTCACTCGCAGAGGTGGGGTGGACACTCGCAGGTCACTCACAGAGGGGGGCACTCACAGAGGGTCACTCGCAGAGAAAGGGGGCACTCGCAGAAGGTCACTCATAAAGGGGGGCAGTCACAGATGGAAGCCATTCACTGATAAAGGGAATGGGAATTCGGAGAAGGTCACTCACAGGGGGGGGGGGGGGCACTCGGAGGGAAGCCACTCATAGATAGAGGGGACACTCGCAGAAGGTCACTCACAGAGGGGGGTCACTCACAGAGGGAAGCCACTCACAGATAGAGGGGAGGGGAACTCGCAGAAGGTCACTCACAGAGGCGGGGGAATCACTGAGGGAAGCTACTCACAGAGAGAGGGGGGGCACTCGCAGAAGGTCACTCACAGAGGGGGGGGGGGCAATCACTGAGGGAAGCCACTCACAGATAGAGGGGGGGTACTCGCAGAAGGTCGCTCACAGAGGGGGGTCACTCACAGAGGGAAGCCACTCACAGATTGAGGGTTGTGGGGGGGGGGGGGGGGGGGCACCCGCAGAGGGTCACTTGTAAAGGGTCACTCAGGGAAGGTCATTCAGAAAAGGGGAGTTGCTGAGGGCCAGTTGTCGAAGGCCAGTCACAGATGGCTACTCAGCATTACCTGCATAGGGCAAGGAGTATTGGAATAAGGAAGACCGATTGTCCGCAGTTAAAATTTCTCCTGCTTAACCAATGAAAGCATAAAAGACTAAATAAAATCAATGACAAATATTATCCCCAAATGTCCTGACCGGTAAATATATTTGTGATGCTTGTGAAATATTTTAGGCAAGATAAACAGGGTTCTTCCATGGACATCAAATTATTATATTAACAAGTGACCTACTTTGGTGACCTAGATTTGTAAGAATGCATTACTGCTATTGTGCACCCAGGAGGAGTACGGGGCAGTGGACCAAGACCTGGAGGAACTGATGAACTGGCTCGTGCACGACAGGGACAAGCTCGCCCACGTTGATGACGTCACAGGCACCGACGAGCAGCTCATTGAGCGACTCAACGTTGCCAAGGTAACTGAATGATAAGTGTCAGCATCTGCTGAGCCCACCGGGCGTGGTTACCGAATGGGTAGAGCGCAGGCCTCGCGTGCGGGAGATCGGGAGTTTGGTTCCCGGTCGAGTCAAACTTATAAAATTGATAATTGTCGCTTCCTAGCCCGGCACTCAGCCTTAATATGACAGGGCAAGGACTGCTTAGCTCAGTGTCAGGATAATATGACTGAGTGGGATATTGGGTCATGGTGCCAGTGACCTGATTTCCCAGTGGGGCAGCACTATAAAGTCACCATGAGTGTGCACTATCACAAGTCGGTACCCCTCCTGATATGACATTAGCTGTTGCCAGGATGTAAAACTCCAACAATCAACCATCTGCTGAACCAACACATCAGTGATTTGAGTCATCGAGGCGTCTGAGCCAACACTCTGAGAAGTTGAGGGTGATAATGAATCAAATTCCAATAATTCCTAATCTAATAGGTCTCTTCTGAATTATCGCCCGCTGGTTCCTGAAGAAAGACTGAAGAAGCACCTGGTGCGGTCACACACCGGAAGTAGGGTGATGGTCGCTCCCTGACCTCTCTCCTTCACCTCGGGACCAGGATTTTGAGCTCACTTTGAACCCATAAGCATGTGGTTCGTGATGACCAAACTTGCTAGGGTTCTTGCCTTATATGTGTTGTTGGTTTGGATTACAGTGCAGTTGTACTAGTAAATGTCCTACATTAGATAAAACCTCACTTCCTGTATATGTGTGTAGCAATGTGCTGTGCTGCATTGCCACCATAGCTAGAGGCCTAACTAGTGGCTGGGTAGACACCCAACTTTGATATCTCGGAAGTGGCGTATTGACCAAAGACATTAAAATGTGGAACTATTACAGGAATTCCAGGCGTGTGTTTATTATTTATGTCACAACCTTGATTTCCTATAACAATTCTTTTAATTTGGTAGTTGATAGGTACCTATAACGAAGCTATTTGGGGGGGGGGGGGGGGGAAACAACCAAACCCCCTTCCCCTCCCCCCCCCCACCAAAAAAAACAACAACAAAACAACCCAACTTGATATCACTTACTTTGTTGCAGATGCTTCATGGTGAACTGGAGACAGAGACAAAGAAAGTGGAAGCAGCTGAGGGGAAGTTATCCATGCTGACTGGCCGCTTCCACACAGCCGACACTACGCCACTCATAAAGGGCATGGCGGCCCTGAGCAAGAAGCATGGCGCAATGCTTAACAAGGCCAACAAGGTTCGCAATCGAATGTGTAACACTTAACGTAAACCCTCCACTACCACATTAGGAGACCGGATGCAGTGGCCGAAGCAGTAGACGCAGGGTTCCTGCGCAGAAGGCCGGGAGTTGATATTCCCGGTGGAGTCAAACCAATGACTTACTAAATTGATACTTGTCACTAACTAGTCTGGCGTTCGGCATTAATAGAATAGGGCAAGGACTGGTTAGATAAGTGTCAAGATAATGTGCTTCAGTGGGAAATGGTGGCAGTGGCCTGGTCTCACAGTAGGGCAGCACTATGAAGTTGCCCATCCTGATGTGACCTTAGATGTTGCCATGACATAAAACTACAACAAACAAACAAACAAACATGAGTAGAGCGCTCACTTCCTGCGGGTAGAATCTCTAGCTCAATCCAAAGACTTACCAAATTTATAATTGCCGTCTTGCCTTGTACTCGGTGTTAACTAGGATTGGGCAAGGAACAGTGGAGCAAGCAATTTGTTCACAATTGAAATTTTACTGTTCTGCTAGACAGTCCCGTCCTGTTCTTAGCCTACCTTGTCCCTTTTTACCATTACTAGAATAGTAAGGACCACCGTTTTTGTTTTTTTGTTGGTAAAACAGTTTATTCATCAGAATATACATGTTTTCAGGCCGAGGCACTGGTCTTCCAGCCGTTTACATTACATTGTAAATAGGTAGATAAGCAGGTACTTAGATATGGCATATTAATAGATTGTGAAGGGGGTTAGTGTGTTAGTGGGTTAGCCATAATACGTTCAGTGTTATGGACTAAGATGGTGGGTCGCTGCAAAAACTGTGCTGCTATTACGGTATAGCAGAGGTAAGTAATTGAGTGAGGGGGAGTGTTGTGTGTGTGGGGGGAGGGGGGGGGGGAGATAAGGAGGGAGGGAGGGAGGAGCAAAGCAGGCCACAGGATCCATGCTATGGTGCTTATTCAAGGGCCTGGCCAGTGAGATGCATTCTGATCAGTGGCAGTGGTAGGAAGGTGCACTTCTAATTGCAGATGGTACTTTGTTCCACATCTTGCTTGCCTTTAAATATTGGTGCTTTAGCTAGTTTGTTTGTGCTTGGTCTAGGAAGTCTGAGGAGTTCAGTGTGGGTCGAACATGGGGCGCGTTATAACTGTATAACTAACTCTGATAAGTTTAAAATTGTGGGGTTAGATTTTGAATATGCGGGCAGAGTTACTGAGCACGGCCAGACAAGTTACAACGTTTGCAGGAAGGGGGCGACACAATCGGCCCGGTTGCATCTATAGTCGATGAACAATTAATAACAGATCAGTACAGTAGATGACTTAGAAAATAATAAAGAGTGAAAGCTTCCGATTAATTATACTTGTATGATGCTTATACATCTCATTTACTTGATGTATATAATGTAGACGAGCAGGACATGGTGCAGTCTACATCATTTTATTGACCTATTTTCAGGTGGAGGACGCCCTGTCATGCGCATTGGAGCAGCGGGTTAACGAGGCGCAGGTAGAACACTTGACCTGGCTTGGCAGTGCACAGGACAAGGTGGGATGGTGCTCAGACCTTTCGGGAGACCGTTACGCTATTGAAGCGAAGCTGGCCACCATCTCAGAGCTGCTGTCAGCGACACCGGCCGGCGAGCAGAAAGTCACCGCTGTCGTCAACAAATGGGACCTGCTGCGTGCAGCAATGCCTGCTGAGCGCAGACCGGAACTGGACGAGAAGAAGAGCAAGGCCTCCAGTGACTGGCGTGACTTTGTCGACAAGCTCATGGAGACGAAGACCAAGCTCGAGACATGCATGCACCAGTGGCAGGGCTATGACGAGGTGTACGAGACCTTCAGCCAGTGGGTCAAAGACAACGAGAACAAGCTGAGGGCACTGTCCGCCCTCCAGCCTAACCTAGACGCCAAGACCGCGCAGCTCAGCGAGGTCAAGGTCAGCACAGTTTGTTTGACCTCTGTTCTTTTAACACAGTGCACCACCAGGTGGCAGTAGTATTCCTGGTCTGTACCGATTGTTACATGTATTCCTCACACATTTCTTTACTGGATTCATGATAATACATTTCATACCATCATAATATTTATTTTTAAAATCTTCTAAATATAATTAGAAACATGTGAACCGAAAGCTATTTCAGTCCCATATTCTATACCAGAATACTCTGTCAATAATGGCCTCTGTCAATAACGAATCTGTCAATAACGGTAAAATGTGCTGGTCCCGTCACAGCACCCCTTTAATTTAATAGCATTGCCTCTGTGTCTAACGGACAACAGTCTAATGCGGACAATGAGATGTTTTTTCACTATTTGATCAATATTCTCTGTCAATAACGACATGACATATAGTTATTCTAACATGTGTACCAGGTGTTCTTTGCCGTTTCCTGACAATTGAATGCAATCCCAATGGTTTAATTTTATAGTATTGCCTCTGTGTCTATCTGACAACTGTCTCATGCAGACAACAAGCCATTTTTTTCACCTATTTGATTAATATTCTCTGTCAATAACTTCATGTAAGGACCGTCCTAGTCAGTCAAGTATAAAAGAAAAACATTGGTTTCAACCCATTCCATCAGTCAGTCTCTGCCTATAATGGATCTCTCTCTATAAAGGCATCTTGCTCCAGTCCCATGGGCGTCCGTTATAGACTGTATATGAATTTATCAGCTGAAAATTGACCACCCTATCATGACAGCTCCAGCGCTCCCAGCCTAATGTAGGTTATAAATAATAAGCAATCAAAACTCCTATTCCAAATAAATAGGGCATAATACAGGCCTGCCTACCCAACATTTCTTATTTGGGTACTCCAGTGAAAATAAATTGTGTACTTTCCAAATAAATTGTGTACTTTCCAAATAAATTGTATACTTAAAAAAGAAAAAGGTTTACTTACCAAAAAATGTTTGCATACAAAATATTTATTTAGTGTATTGGTACACTCCGGCTTAAAACTGTATGAAATACGCAAATATTTTATGGGTAGGCAGGTCTGATGATAGTTTAAAAATATAGACAAACTAGGAACAACTATATTTTGAACATGAAGTGTGGCTTGATAATGACCTGGAAATGCTGTCTCAGTGTCAGACCGTGCAGCTAGTTAATACGTTTGCGGTGTCGGTTGCAGCTGCTGCAGCGAGAGGAAATGGCGCGCAAACCAGAGCTGGACCAGCTTGTCAGGGACGCATGCCTCATCTCAGAGAAGACCGGTGATCAACGGACTGTCACGTATGCCGGTCAGCTGAAGGCGCGATATGAAAAACTTGTTGCTTCCACACAGGTCAGTCAGCCTTACACAGATTAGACACACATTAGGCACCTCCAATAACCGATGTCTACTTTTGTGAATACATTAACGCAGGTTATGTTATGTTTTGTTTGGGGGAACCAGTAGGTGGCGCTGTGAATGCGTTAAGGCAGGTTGTTATGTTATGTTTCGGGGAACCAGTAGGTGGCGCTGTGAATGTGTTAAGGCAGGTTATGTTATTTATGTTTCAAGGAACCAGTAGGTGGCGCTGTGAATGCGTTAAGGCAGGTTATGTTATGTTATGTTTCAGGGAACCAGTAGGTGGTGCTGTGAATGCATTAAGGCAGATTATGTTATGTTTTGTTTGGGGGAACCAGTAGGTGGCGCTGTGAATGCGTTAAGGCAGGTTATGTTATGTTATGTTTCAGGGAATCAGTAGGTGGTGCTGTGAATGCATTAAGGCAGGTTATGTTATGTTTTGTTTGGGGGAACCAGTAGGTGGCGCTGTGAATGGGTTAAGGCAGGTTATGTTATGTTATATTTCAGGGAATCAGTAGGTGGCGCTGTGAATGCGCTAAGGCAGGTTACGGTCTGTTATGTTTCGGGCAGTAGGTGGCACTGTGAATGCGTTAAGGCAGGTTATGTTATGTTATCTTTCCTGTGCATCCCCAGGAGACAGTGGCCCGGCAGGAGGAGCAGGAGGCCGCCCACCGCCGGTACGGGGAGGCTGCTGGAGGATGCCGGCACTGGATGGAGGCCGCCTCCGACACACTCAGCTCGGCCAGCGACACCAGCGGCAGCCGAGAGCAACTGTCAGCCCGGGCTGACATTGTCAGCGTGAGTTGGTGTTTGTTGTAGTTTGTTCGGGTTTTACGTCCTAGCAACATATATGATCAACAGACGCACTATCAGACACTCACTGTGATTACTCAATCAGCTGATACTCATTTTGGTTGTGTAACAGTTTAACACTACTATAAGCCACTATCAGACACTCACTGTGATTACCCAATCAGCTGATAGTCCTCCTGGTCACATAAAGAATCTAACACTAGTATAAACCACTGTGGTTACTCAATGAGCTGATAGTCTTCCTGATCACATAATGAGTCTAACACTATACACCACTGTGATTACCCACTGAGCTGATAGTCTTTCTGGTCACATATCGAGTCTAACAGTATAAACCACTGTGATTACCCAATCAGCAGCTCGTCTTCCTGGTCACATCCGGCGTCTGACACTAGTATAAACCGCTATCAGACACAATTATCAGACACTCACTGTGATTACCCAATCAGCTGCTTGTCATCCTGCTCGCATAATGAGTCTAACACTAGTATAAACTACTGTGATTACCAAATCAGCGGCTAGTACTCCTGGTCACATAAGGCGTCTAACACTAGTATAAACCACTATCAGATACTCACTGTGATTGCCCAATTAGCTGCTAGTCATCCTGGTCGCATAATGAGTCTAACACTAGTATAAACTACTGTGATTACCCAATCAGCGGCTAGTCCTCATGGTCACATAAGACGTCTAACACTAGTATAAACCACTATCAGATACTCACTGTGATTGCCCAATCAGCTGCTAGTCATCCTGGTCGCATAATGAGTCTAACACTAGTATAAACTACTGTGATTACCAAATCAGCGGCTCGTCCTCCTGGTCACATAAGGCGTCTCATCATCATCATGCTGTCGGTCGCGATGCGACAAAGACTGCTGTCATTACTTGACTGCCGCTCTCCATTTATCTCTCTGCTGTGAGAGTTGCGTCCATGAGTCGGTCTTAATGTCTCTCAGCTTCAGGTTTCTCTTGATGGTATCTTTGAACCGGAGATGGGGGCGCCCTCTCTTTCTGTAGCCAGAAAACAGTTGAGAATAGAGGATCTGCTTTGGTAGCCTGTCTGATGACATCCTCATGAGGTGTCCAGTCCACCGGAGATTCTTTTTGATCAGAAGATCTTCCATAGAGGGCAGGCGTCTAACACTAGTATAAACCACTATCAGACACCCAATAACCGTCTCACCATTGTGCGTGCGCAGGATCTGGAGGCGGACGAGGTGCAGGGTGAGCAGCTGTTTGAGGCGGCCCTGCAGCAGGGCGAGCTGCTCTACCCGAGCACGGCTCCCGAGGGGCGCGACTCGGTGCGCCAGGACCTACGCGATCTGCGCGACGCCTGGGAGACCTACCGGGACGAGCTGCGCGATGCCAGACGCCGCCTCGACGTGGCGCTTGCGCAGTGGGCCGCTTACGAACACGAGTTCGCCGAACTGGAGGAGAGCGTGGCGGAGGTGGAACAGACGCTGGCCACAGACACGGACCTCAAGAACACACTGCAAGAAAAGAAGGCACTGCTTCAAGCGCACAGTGTATGTAGTTGTCTGTCTTTGAGATGCTAGAACTTGTAGCGCAGTAATGTTATTATTATTATTATTATTATTATCTAAAGATGTGATTTTACATAATGTAGGTATACATAATGGGCTGTTCACTTTGGTCCTTTAGGAACTCAGTATTATCAAAAGACGTAACTTTACCGCCATGTAAGCATACATAATCGTATGTTCACTTTGGTCCATTAGGAACTGAGTATTATCAAAAGACGTAATTTTACCTCCATGTAGGTATACATAATTGTCTGTTCACCCTGGTCCCTTTGGAACTGAGTATTATCAAAAGACGTAATTTTACCGCCATGTAAGCATACATAATGGTACGTTTCACTTTGATCCATTAGAAATTACTTATGGCTGTCACTATTTGCATACCTACACATATGTTAAACCATGTTTTACATTTTATTTATTGCACATGGAGAGAATATATATGTTCGCATAGGAAATTGGAATAGTGCGCTTAATTTACTAGTAGGGGCACATAAATTAAATTCTTTGCATTGACATATATACTTGAGTTCTTTCATTATTAGGTTAGGCATCTTAATATGGCATCTGTACCATTGAATTGAACAGAAAAAATCTCAGGATTAAATTGACATCTGTGTAATGAGTTCCTTCTATAAACGATTTCCAAACCATCAACTCGCCCTCTGAGGTGTCAGTGGAAGAAACAATGGTGTTGGTAGAAGTTCACTGTGTGCAGGATGCTCTCTAGAAAAGATCTTATAGAGGATTTCCACCACTGTCCTAACAGTGGCAATAACTAATGTGTTAATGTGGGTAGCAGCTTCGGGGTCCATACGGGTTCTGGAAAGTCTTGAAATAGGGAAAATGAAGTTCAAGACTGTCCAAGGGCTTGAAAAGCTAGGATTTAACCAATTTTGAGTTAATTAGTCTTGACAAGTTTTGAATTCCATTAAACTGTCCCCACCGATCCAAATTAGTCCGAAATTTACATTGTTTAGTTTTTTTCCTGAAATCCAAATGAAAATAGTCTTGAATTCCTATCAAATACAGCCTTGAAAAGCCTTGAAATAGCCTTGAATTCCATATCTTCACATGTGTACGGATGCTGTAGCTCACTGAATCTGCTTTGTGGAAAAGGTCCGTTACTGATATGTCGCACGATGACCATGACTCACTCACTCCGGTTCCAGACGCTCCACCAGGAGTCGGTCACGCGCCACAAGACTTTGCAGCGCGTCGCGGACAGGGGGCGCCACCTGGTGACAGACACAGAGAGCGCGCAACTCGCGCAGCTCATGGAACGCTCCCAGAGAGCATGCGCAGCTACGGAGGTGAGATTTTTTCAAATATTTTATGTAGTTGTTGTTACATTTGTCGATTAAACGAGGGACATTTCAATTGCAGATTTTGGTCTTCCGCATTGCATTGCTCCTGACCTTATCCAAGTAATGCTCAATGTAAGGCTAGGTACCGACAAGTAGGGCCTACACATTTTCGTTAAGTAACTGACTTGACTCAGCCGGATTTCGAACCAAGCAGCCAACTAAGAATTTGGAATTTACCTGTTCAACTGTTATTCAGAAGTGGGGAGTTGGAATCTACATGTTAACTGCCATTCTGAGTGTAAATACAAGTAGGAGTTGGAATCAACTCGATAATTTTCATTCTATGTGTAAATACAAATAGGGAGTTGGAATCGACTCGTTAACTGTCATTCTGTGTGTAAATACAAGGGGGAAGTGGGAATCCACTCGTTAATTGTCATTCTGCATGTTGGAATCTACTCGTTAACTGTTTTTTTGTATGAAAATACAAGTATGGAGTTGGAATCTACTCATTAACTGTCATTCTATGTGTAAATACAAATAGGGAGTTGGAATCTACCTGTTAACTGTCGTTCTGCATCTGACTACACATAGGGTCTTGGAATCTACTTGTTAACTGTCGTTCTGTGTGTAAATACAAATAGGGAGTTGGAATCTACCTGTTAACTGTCGTTCTGCATCTGACTACACATAGGGTCTTGGAATCTACTTGTTAACTGTCATTCTGTGTGTAAATACAAATAGGGAGTTGGAATCTACCTGTTAACTGTCGTTCTGCATGTGACTACACATATGGACTTGGAATCTACTTGTTAGCTGTCATTCTGTGTGTAAATACAAATAGGGAGTTGGAATCTACCCCGTTAACTGTCATGACTTACAAGAAACCAGTGGTCTACAACTGGTTCATCAAAGGCTATGGTTTGTGCTCTCATGTCTGTGGGAAAGTGTATATAAAATACCCCTTGCTGCTTATCGGAAAGAGTAGCCTGTGGCGGCTGTGGGTTTCCTCCAAAGAAAGATGTCAGAATGACCATATGATTGATGTCCAATAGCCGATGATATGAAAATGTGATCTAGAGGCGTCATTAAATAAAACTTCTTTGTGATTTACAAGTGGCAAGTTGCGACGATCTAAACCTGTTGCTTCCCTTCCGGTACTGCAGGCTCGCGTCGACCAAACAAAGGGCATGGTTGCGCAGCACCAAGAGTACAGCGACACCTACCGGCAGACACGTGACTGGCTCATCGGACTGCTGCAGCGGCTCGACGTGTGCACCGAGCCGGCCAGCGACAAGCTCAGCGTCCAGAAGCAGCTGGCGCAGCTCACCGAGCTCACGCCCACCCTTCAAGACTGCGGCGCGCGTGTCGCCACCGTGCGGCAACTGGCGGAACTAACACTCGAGCAGACGGGGCGCGCCGGCAGCGGGCACATCCGGCACGAGCTGGACGCGCTGCAGACGGACGCCGACCGGCACGAGACGCAGCTGACGGAGACGCGCGCCGTGCTGCAGGAGGGTCTTCACGCCCTGGATGAACTGGACGAGGCGGGCGAGGCGCTGAGACGCTGGCTGAAGGAGATGGAGATGCAGGTCAAGGACCAGCAGCTCAAGTCGACCCTGGAGGAGAAGCGCACACAGTTGGAGCGGTTCAAGGTGGGTACCAATGGGGGGGAGGGGGTGGCGAGTGGAAGGGGGTGGTGGGGTGGGGGAATGGGGCAGGCGGCACCATGGTGAAGGGTGGTATTCTCTGGCGGAGTGGTTAGAGTGTGTGACATTTTTCTATGTCAGACTCCTAATCTGAAGGTAGGTGGTTCAATTCCCCATGCCATCACCTCTGCCAATTTGGATTTCCACTGCCGTGTATAACTTACAGCGTAATCAAATGCCAGTTGCTCTCATACTATGTTTATTTGGTGTGGGAGGTTAAAAATCCTTTGGGTCGGTAAAAGTGTAGGCTTGGACTTTCTATCGACCACCTGTCGCATGGTGAAAACAAGAATATTCAGACTTATCCATGATAGGCAGTATAAAGACTCGAGAAGAAAAGGAGCGAGATCCTGGCAGAGGGAGTAGTGGGAGCAGTAGGTATTGGGGGTCATACTGTGTGTTTTGTCAGACCGTGGTCTGGGGAGGTTGAATAATGGTGCAGAGACAAGCAGGTGTAACTGAGTGCTGTCATGGAGTGTGAGTGGGGGTGGGAGTCTAGTGATGCCCTTTAGGACACGATGGGGGTCTAATGTGTCTGTAAGAAAACTGCAGTGGAGTGAGATTGTAAGGATGAAGGTGTATAGTGGACAGTACTGGCACTGGCTTTATTAGCATTGTAAGGGCACTGGCTGTATTGGGACTGTAAGGGCACTGGCTGTATTGAGACTGTAATGGCACTGGCTGCATTGGGACGCTAAGGGCACTGACTGTATTTGGACTGTAAGGGCTCTGGCTGTATTGGCACTGTAACGGCGCTGGCTGTATTGAGACTGTAATGGGACTGGTTGCATTGGGACGCTAAGGGCACTGACTGTATTTGGACTGTAAGGGTACTGGCTGTATTGGCACTGTAATGGCGCTGGCTGTATTGAGACTAAGGGCACTGGCTATAGTGGGACTATTACTAATCGCACTGATAGTACTAGGACAAAGGGCACTGGCACTAGTGGCAGTCATGAAACTGTAAGATAACTGGCTGTAGTTGGATTGTAGCAACACTGGGGGTTAGTGGAACTGTAACTGGCTGTAATGGGACTGTAAGATAACTAGCTGTAGTGGGACTAAAGATAATGGCTGTAATAGGACTGTAAGATAACAAGCTGTAGTGGGACTATAAAAATAATGGATGTACTCAGATTGTATCAACACTGGGGTGTACTGAGTCTGTAAGATAACAGGCCGCAGTGGAAATATAAAGATAATGGCTCTTGTCAGATTCTAACAACATTGTGGTGAAGTGCGACTGTAAGATAACTGGCTGTAATGGGACTGTAAGGACACTGGCTGTAGTGGGACTGTAAATACATTGCCTGTAATGGGACTGTAAGGACACCTGTCTGTAGTCAAACTGTCACAACATTGGGGGGTAGTGGAACTGTATGATAACTGGCTACAGTGGGACTGTAAAGACACTAGCTGTAGTGGGACTGTAGTGTAAGGACCCTGGGGTGTACCGGGACTGTAAAGACAATGGCTGTTGTGGGAATGTAGCAACACTGGAGTGTACTGGGACTGTCAAGACAATGGCTCTAGTGGGACTGCCGCAACACTGGGGTGTACTGGGACTATAAAGACACTGGCTGTAGTGGGAATGGAGCAACACTGGGGTGTACTGGAACTGTAAGGACACTGGCTGTAGTGGGACTGTAAGGATAATGTGTGTAGTCAGATTGTAACAACACTGGGGTGAAGATTAACTCTAAGGACATTGGCTGTAGATACACTGGTTGTAGTGGGACTGTTAGGACACTGGGGTGTACTGGGACTGTAAGGACACTGGCTGTAGTGGGACTGTAAGGACACTGGGGTGTACTGGGACTGTAAGGACACTGGCTTTACTGGGACTATAAGAACACTGGCTGTAGTGGGACTGTAATGACACAGGCTGTAGTGGGACTGTAAGGACACTGGGGTGTACTGTGACTGTAGGGACATTGGCTGTACTGGGACTGTAAGGACACTGGCTGTACTGGGACTGTAAGGACACAGGCTGTAGTGGGACTGTAAAGACATTGGGTGTACTGGGACTGTAGATACACTGGTTGTAGTGGGACTGTAAGGACACTGGGGTGTACTGGGACTGTAAGAGCACTGGCTGTAGTGGGACTGTAAGGACACTGGGGTGTACTGGGACTGTAAAGACACTGGGTGTACTGGGACTGTAGATACACTGATTATAGTCGGACTGTAAGGACACTGGGGTGTACTGGGACTGTAATGGCACTGGCTGTAGTGGGACTGTAAGGAAACTGGGGTGTACTGGGACTGTAAAGACACTGGGTGTATTGGGACTAGATACACTGGTTGTAGTGGGACTGTAAGGACACTGGGGTGTACTGGGACTGTAAGGACACTGGGGTGTACTGGGACTGTAAGGACAGGCTGTAGTGGGACTGTAAAGACACTGGGTGTACTGGGACTGTAGATACACTGGTTGTAGTAGGACTGTAAGGACACTGGCTGTAGTGGGACTGTAAGGACACTAGCTGTAGTGGGACTGTAAGGATACTGGCTGTAATGGACCCATAAAGCCACTTGGGCTGAAGCTCAACTTTACAGAAGCACATCTATCTCGACAGGCCTTGGAGCAGGAGACGCGACTACAGCAGCAGCTCTTTCAGAGTCTGACGTTGCGCACGGAGAGGTTGAGCACCCCCTCGCCGACCCCACCCACCACGTCCCCGCCCACTCGGAGCCTGCGCAGTGTCATGTCATTCAGGGTTTGTTGACCTCTAGATGATAGCGTTTGTAGAGCAGCAGCCCCAGATTGCGCACCAACCCAATCTAACCCAACACCCAACCCTACACCTCCCTATCATTGCATTCCATATGACGGAACAATGGTTCTAATTAATGCAAGTCAAATAAGTTAATAACAATGACCGATCTGTGAAAGAATTTTCTCCTCTGACTGATTGATATAATATTTATGGTGTTTTAAAATATAGTAAAACCTTTCTAAATCGACCGACCATGGGACCGATTTTAAATGGTCCTTTTAGAGAGATGGTCGGTTTTGTTAGACTTTCTATGAAAACTGTGATTTCTAGGTAACCTAGGATTTTTAGGTAACCTGTGGTTTCTAGATGACCTGCGGTTTCTAAATGACCTCTTCTTTTAAGGTAGCCTGTGATTTCTAGGTACCATATGGTTTTTAGATTACCTGTTATTTCTAGGTAACCATTTTGTTACAATGGTATTGTATTGGCGATTGTTTAGGATCCAAAGAAAACGATCGATATTGAGGAGTGGTCTATCTGTGGAGTGGTCGGTTAGAGAGGTTTTACTGTATTGTGAAGTCAAATTACATCAAGTGTACAGGCACATGTTTTATAATTAGAAAAGGTTTTCGCAGGATTTTATTAAGGCATTAATGTATTATATAAGGCATTGCATTTATAAAACCGAAAAGCATCTGTTTTTTGTTATATCCAACTGTATTTCTATGTAGGTGATAAGTCAGTATTTCTCTGTAGCTGTTACTTATTAATGAGCTCTTTTCCATGGTCGGGTGTTATTGTGGTATTGTGTGACTCACTGTAATTCTGGGTAGAAAAAAAATCGCATTTAAAAAAATCAAAAAGACAAATTAATGCAATTTGTCAACTACATTTGAATACAATTGGATATAACAGCTATATTAGTTCTTGTTGGGGTGATGTGAATATATATATATAAGTTATGTAATAGATAATTTATGTAAGTGTTCAGAGGCCTAGCTCGGTACACAGACTTTTTCGGCGATGAAATAAAATGCTATAATACATGCATTTATATCCTATATTTTAATAAAAGAATATATATTTGTAAGTTCCGGTGGTATGCAGCTGCGTACTTCTGTGTACGGAAGCTAGGCCCCTGAGAGACCATACCTGTATAATCCATGTAATTCTTCATACCTATATACTAAAGCGTTCATACAGTAAAACCTCTCTAAATCGACCGACCATGGGACCGACTTTAAATGGTCCATTTAGGGAGGTGGTCGATTTCGGGAATTTTTGTTATCATTACAGTGGTATTGTATGGGTGATCGCTTGGGACCCAAATGTGTGGCCGATCTGTGGAGGTGGTCGGTTAGAGAGGTTTTACTGTAATTGTATAATGATCTGTATAAGTGCTCACAATTACATACTAATCCTTGTTAAGAAATAATGTATACCAGCTTCGCTTTGGCTACACAAATCACGGTGGTAAGACTGACCATTATATGTTAAATAGCAGAACCTATCATGAATCCAACGATATGAAATTTAATAGGATGATTCGTTTATATTCCAACGTATATCATTGTCTTTAAATATTTATTACTGTCTGCATTTACTCGACAATCCATTATACATGTTTATTCATATTAGCAATTTCAGCGGAAGATCAACATCGTAAACGTCTCAGCATCAAAATACATTTTAGTTATCCTTTTTACATGTAATACACAAACCTTCAGAATGTTGATATAATTTTAAAGAAGCCAGACTTGGGACTACTTGACTTAAAGTTGCATAATCCGATGGTTTTGAGTTTCTGCCGCTTTTCTGAGGTAAATATATTAGGTTGATCGATATAACCTACCTTACTTTAGTTTGAAATAACCTTTATTTTAGATGGCTAACTTTTGAGATATTTGAAGAGCAAGTATGCAAAATTAATGTTGGCAAGCACATAAAAACCCTAATACTATAAGCTTCTCCAACACCAGCTGCTATTAAATTGTATCTGTATTCCCTTCTATGTGTTTATGTTTTACAAATGTTTAATAAGTGCACCAGTATCTAAGTTAGATATGTAGAATCAAATCTAGATAATTGTTTTGGTTTTGAAAATTTGCTATTTTCATCGGACTACGCAGCTTTAATGTCCACAGATACATGGGTATTGTCTCAGGTAAATTTGTAGTTTCTACATAACCTATGGGTTCTAGGTAACCTGTGATTTCTAGGTAACCTGTGATTTCTATGTAACCTGTGATTTCTATGTAACCTGTGATTTCTAGGTAACCTGTTATTTCTAAGTAACCTGTGATTTCTAGGTAACCTGTGATTTCTAGGTAACCTGTGATTTCTATGTAAACTGTGATTTCTAGGTAACCTAGGATTTTTAGGTAACCTGTGGTTTCTAGATGACCTGTGGTTTCTAGATGACCTGTTCTTTCTAGGTAGCCTATGATTTCTAGGTTCCATATGGTTTTGAGATTACCTGTTGTTTCTAGGTAACATTTTGTTACGAGGTGACCTGTGATTTCCAGGTGACCTCTGTGGTTTCTGAGTGACCTTGATGGAGTTCATTCAGAACCTAACTTATGTCTGCAGGCACACCAACAAGACGTGGCAGCAAAGCAGCCGGACTTCGAGGCCATCAACATTAAAGCCAAGCACCTGCAGTTCAGCGAGTCGAAGATGGTGTCCCAGACAGCACAGCTTAACTGCCGCTACCAGAACCTGAAACAGAACCTGAAGGTAGAAATAACCCGTGTCCTTACCAGTGTTCTCACCACTAGACAGAGTATGCTGTATATCTTTGTACCAGTCTCTAGGTCGTAAAGCAGTACCAGTGACAAATGTTTTGGTAACAGTGTGTAGGTCATAAAGCAGTACCAATGAAAACATCTCATGTTTTGGTACCAGTCTCTAGGTCATAAAGCAGGGTTAATGAAAACGTACCTTGTTGTTTTTGTACCAGTCTCTAGGACATAAAGCAGTATCAGTGAAAACATGCCTTGCTTTTTAGTACCAGTCTCTAGGTCGTAAAGCAGTACCAGTGAAAAATGTTTTGGTAACAGTGTGTAGGTCATAAAGCAGTACCAATGAAAACATCTCATGTTTTGGTACCAGTCTCTAGGGCATAAAGCAGGGTCAGTGATAACATGTCTTGTTGTTTTTGTACCAGTCTCTATGACATAAAGCAGTATCAATGAAAACATACCCTGTGTTTTAGTACCCTTCTCTAGGTCATGAAACTGGACCAGTAAAAGCATATCTCATGTTTTGGTAATGGTGGGTACGTCATAAAGCAGTACTAGTGAAAGCATGTCAAATATTTTGGGGCCAGTCTCAGAAATATGTCAGAATGACCATATGTTTGACGTCCAATAGCTGATTATGCGATAAAGAAATCAATGCGCTCTAGAGACGTCATTAAATAAAACAAACTTTACTTTTTCACTTCCCCTTTCGCCTGTTCAGGACGCTGTAGTGAAGTTGGAGGTGCATGTGACGGAGCACCAGCAGTACCAATCCTCGTACAGCGCATGTGTGAAATGGATGAATGACCTGAGCTGCAGGTTCCTCTCGTGTACGGAGACGACCGGCGACAAGCAAGTCATAGAGGACCAGCAGGCACGACTACAGGTACACGCATGCACATATATACCGCGCCTTGTCATTTATCGCGAAAGCATCTGCCCTTATGGGTTTGGCTTACACATAGTCCAGTAATCAACGCTCATATTAGTCATTCGCCAAAATTGGGCAGATCATTCATGTAATTTTACACAATCAGAAAATGATTGCCTAAGCAAGATTATTCCGAAGATTAGTACGAATAATGAACTCTTTATTCGTTCCAGGAAAAATTTGAGTTTTGCCGCGCATTGTGTTTTCATTTTCTGGGCTCTAACTTTGCTTTCGCTGGTTGCAGGAGCTGCTGGTTGAGAAGGAGCAGGACACGCCGAGCATTAATGAGACGGCGGAGCTGGGCGAGAGGCTCTACCTGAGCACAGCTGCGGAGGGACGTGAGATCATCAGACAAGAGATCAGGTATGGTCGTTGCAATAGGTCACCACTCAACCTGCCCTCTGGTGTCGTCAGCACGTGGAAGCCTAGATCTTCCACCAGACTATAAGGGTGTAATCGATTAATCAACTCGGGTCGCTCGAGCCACTTTTTAGCGCATGCGCACATCGAATACACTTCTCCACGCTCGCGGTGGAAAAAATGGTGGCTTAATCCCAAACCGTTTTATTTTTTTTAATAACCGATATAATTACAGCAAAATAGGATTTAAATTGTTTTATGATGGCATAGTTTAGTGATACTTCCATTTCATTAATCTATGTTTTTACCATAAAAAAACATGTATGACTGGTACCGGTGGCTATTATCCTGTAGGACGGTACCAGTACAAATGTGACGTCATCACTCCTAGCCACCCCAGCTAAGAGGTGGGTTACTGGGGTCGGGTTGTTTTGCACACGGCACGTGTATTTGTCGACTCCACTTGCGGTGTTCTATTTGAAATTCTGACGACTCGGTTAACCCGAGTCGCCCGGGTCGTGTTAATCGATTATGGCCTAGGTTATTTATTTGTAAGAACCATTCAATCTGCCCTCTGTTGTCAGCAGGCGGAACCGTGAATATTTCACCAGACTATAAGTTGTTTATTATTAGACACAACTCAACAAGCATCATCATACTCCACTGATGCTTCGCCATGTATGGGTTGTTAATAACATGGTTTTGTTGTGCCTACCATGCACATTTTATATTAATTTTGATGGTTTTTTACTAATATAGCAGAGAACGTAGATGTATATATACACGGTTTCTGAATTTATATGATTATGAATATACAGATGAACCTCGATCCAATGGACTAATAATAGGGGGGAGCAGTTGTCCGTTAAAGCCGTTTGTCCGTTGCAGCGACGAAATTGCTTTATCTATAGGTACCATAGTGATAATGTGGAAAACAGGGGACCAAACACGTAAACAACACGTCACAAGTCGGTATCCGTCCTAATATGACCTTAGATGTTGCTAGGACGTAAACACTTACTCAAGTAGCAGTCTCGGTTCGCTTCACCCGGGAGTTTTAAACGATCGGACCAGATATTCACTCTAGCGGATTGTGTCCATTGGATCCGGAATCCGTTGCATCGGTGTCCGTTGGATCGAGGTTCATCTGTATATATATGAATATATATATATGAATATATATATAATGACAGTTCAACACAATATTGGTTCAGGGATTGAGGTGGAGCCTAGCTTTAACCCATGCATAGCACGGGTTAAAGCTAGTAAGTTGTTTATTTCTCTACACTATTCAACCTGCCCTCTGGTGTCCACAGGTCACTGCGCGAGAAGGGAGACAGTTTCAGCGACTCACTGTCGGATGCTCAGCGGAAGTTGGAGGTGATGCAGCTACAGTGGTCAACCTACGATGACAGCTTTGACCAGTTCAGACGGTGGGCAGCGGGTGCCAAGGCCAAGTTTGACACGACCCTGAAGGCCTCCTTACAGGACAAGAAGGTTCAGCTGCAGAGCCACAAGGTAACGTTGAACACAGGCCTTTCCTCAGCAACTATTAACTATAGAACATTTCCACTGGCCCAATGGGATGGCCGACGGGATGGCCCAATGAGTTAGAGCGTCCGTCTCCCGTGTTTGGTAGATCGTGGGGTCATGGGTTTCGAACCCTGGTCGAGTCAAACCAATGATTTAACATTGATACTTGTCGCTTCCTTAGCCAGGCGTTCGCCATTATTAGGATAGGGCAAGGAGCAGTGGAATGAGGAAGACCAATCGTCCACGATTGAAATTTCCCCTGCTTAAAACAACTACTGTACCAAAAAAAAAACAAAAAAAAAACATGCTGGGGTAGTCCTGTATGACCAGGGCCACGTTCAGGGTACACCTCCGAGTCGACTCGGAGACGTCTCCGCAACGTCTTTTTGCCTTATTTGCATTCAGGGTGCGCCTCCGAGTTGTCTCGGAGATGTCTCCCTTTTGAGACAGGAGACAAAAGTGCCTCAAAAATGGCCACCAAATTCAGTCGTTTCAGCCAATCGGAGCTCTTCTTTTCCATTGCACATGGCTGCCTCCAATGGAGGCGGCCATTTTCGAGGCGACCAACTGCTTTTGCCGTTCAGACTAGTATGACATCATGAATTTCTCCGAGACACCTCCGAGGCGTACCCTGAACGCGGCCCAGGTCTACCTCCAATGGTGATTTCGCTGAATATAGTTCCCATCGTATTTCAGAGTAGCAGAATAAGTTCTCTGCATGGTGATTAGGAAAATTATGGTTCCTATTCTATTTCATAGTAGGTCAATTCAATGTTTATCCAAGTTATGTTTTTATATGATTTAATGAAATATTAATTTCTACATGTGGCCAACGATTTAACACCGTACTTATTTTTACCCACGTATGACAGCCATCATATTAGATGTATGCTACAACTGCAGTACCATATTTATTTTTACTTATATATGACATAGTGTTTATATTAGATGTATGCTGCAGGTGAAGTACCATACTTGTTTTTACCCATGTAAAAAATAGCGTTCATATTAGACGTAGGCCACAGGTGCAGCACCGTACTTGTTTTTACCCACATATGACATAGCGTTCAAATTAGACGTAGGCCACAGGTGCAGCACCATACTTGTTTTTACCCACATATGACGTAGCTTTCAAATTAGACGTAAGCCACATATGCAGCACCATACTTGTTTTTACCCACGTATGACATAGCATTCATATTAGACATAGGCCACATATGCAGCACCGTACTTGTTTTTACCCATGTAAAACATAGCGCTCATATTAGACGTAGGCCACAGGTGCAGCACCATACTTGTTTTTACCCACATATGACATAGCGTTCAAATTAGACGTAGGCCACAGGTGCAGCACCATACTTGTTTTTACCCACATATGACGTAGCTTTCAATTGACGTAGGCCACATATGCAGCACCATACTTGTTTTTACCCATGTATGACATAGCATTCATATTAGACATAGGCCACATATGCAGCACCATACTTGTTTTTACCCATGTAAAACATAGCGCTCATATTAGATGTAGGCCACAGGTGCAGCACCGTACTTGTTTTTACCCACGTATAATATAGCATTCATGTTAAACATATACCACAGTGGCAGCACCGTACTTGCTTTTACCTATGTATGACATAGCGTTCATATTATAGATATACTACATATGTAGCACCGTACTTGTTTTTACGCACATAACATAACGTTCATATTATACCTATACCACAGGTGCAGCGCCATACTTGCTTTTACCCACGTATGACATAGCGTTCATATTATACATATACTACATATGTAGCACCGTACTTGTTTTTACGCACATCTAACATAGCGTTCATATTATACATATACCACAGGTGCAGCACCGTACTTGCGTTTACCCACGTATGACATAGCGTTCATATTATACATATACTACATATGTAGCACCATACTTGTTTTTACGCACATCTAACATAACGTTCATATTAGACATATACCACAGGTGCAGCACTGTACTTGCGTTTACCCATGTATGACATAGCGTTCACATTGGACATACACCCCAGGTGCAGCACCAGGACATCCTGTCGCACCACCACGTACTCGACTCATTAACAGACCACGCCCAGTCGCTGTCGCACTCGGCCGCAGACTCGCAGGTGGGTCGGCAGCTGGCCGACCTCGGGCAGCAGTACGAGTCACTGTGCACCACATCTGCGCAGCTGCTCACCACGCACCAGCGGGCAGTCAGCGCCCACCAGCAGTTCGAGCAGACGTTGCAGGACACGGCCGACTGGCTGCAGACGCTACACGACAAGATGGCGACGTGCACAAACGGCACCGGGGACCAGCACACAGTGCAGATAAAACTGGACCGCCTCTCGGTGAGTGCTGATTAGTTAGTTAGTGTGTGTGCTGGGTAGTTAGTGATTAGTTAGTGATAGTTTATGTATAAGAAGCCAGTCCGTGTGGGGCCTGGAAAGTCTTGAAGAATCTTGAACTTCATTTGTGCCATGTCAAGGCCTTGAAAAGCTTTGAATTTAACCCATTTTGTGTAATTAGGTTTGACAAACCTTGAATTCCATTAAACTGTCCCCACTGATCTAAATTAGTCCAAAATCACCATTCGCCATTGCTTTTTCTCGTGAAATCCAAATGAAAATAGTCTTGAATTCCTATTAAAAAAAACACATGAAAAGCCTTTAAATAGCTTTGAATTCCATATCTTCTCATGTGTACGGATCCTGCAGAGCGTATCTCTGGCATTGTGTGTATCCAGCAAGACCGCCTGTCTATCAGTGTGTATAACAAGTCAGACCGCCTCTCTGTCATACTGTATAACAAACCAGACCGCATCTATCACAGTGTGTAGAACAAGTCACTGAGACATATAATGCTGGCTATTGGTATATATGAGTCTCAAAAACTGTCTACCACATATTTGGTTTCCACTTTTCATTGTTAATGGTTAAAGCTGCATAGTCCGATGAAGTATCAAATTTGCTAAACCAAAACAATTATTGAGATTTGATTCTACATATCTAACTTAAGATACTGGTGCACTTATTAATTAAACATTTCTCACCACACAGAAGGGAATACTGAGGCAATTTAATAGAACCTCTTACTGCAAAAAGAAGCCTATGGTATCAGAGTTTTGGCGTGCTTGCCAAAATTAATTTTGCATGGTTGCACTTCAAATATCTCAAAAGTTAGGCATTTAAAACAAAAGTTACTTCAAGCTAAAGTGAGGTACCTTATGACGAGCAACCTAATATATTTATCTCAGAAAATGTCAGAAACTCAAAGCCATCGGACTATGCAACGTTAAATGTTATAGCCTTCTTCTAAGCAGGTGTCCACTCACCGGCTTGCTAAATAAGATATAAACTCAGTTAATGATGTAGCATGTTGCCATGGTCCCCCCTCCCCCTCCAACCTCACCACCTTCTAACCTCGAAAGCCTCTCTTGCTGCCTAGGACCTGCTGACTCACCAGGCTGAGGGAGAGGACCGCCTCCACAACATCCAGCAGTTGCAGAAGGACTCCATCTCCTCCACCTCCACCCAAGGTCAGCAAGACCTGCTACGTGACCTTGACAGCGCCCAGGCCTCATGGGCGGCGTTCCTGGCCACTAGAGACGAGGCTGAGGTGAGGCTGCAGAAGACGCTGCAGGCCTGGGCCGAGTTCGAGGCTCTGCACGAGTCAATCAGTGCCTGGCTTCGGACCCGGGAGCAGCTCACCAAGCAGATCGAGCTCAAGTCCACCCTGGAGGACAAAGAGCAGCAGGTCGAGGCGCTCAAGGTTAGTCAGGGTGTTCGCTGTTTGTTAAACAATGGCGTCTGCCCCCCCCCCTCCCCCGACACACACACCTATTTATGTTATAGACCGGACCCGGTGGCCGAATCTCGGTTAGAGCACAGACTTCCCGTTTCGGAAGGTCACTGAGTCCGATTCCCGGTGGAGTCAACTCAATTTCTTACAAAAATTGATACCTGTCACTACTTAGCCTGGCGGTTGGCATTAATAGGATAGGACATGGTCAGACCTACTGGTTAGCTCAGTATCAGGATAATGTGACTGAGTAGGTTATCGCGTCATGGTGCGGGGACCTGATTTCCCAGTGAGAGAGCACTAATAAAGTCACCGTGAGTGTACACTGTCACAAGTCGGAATCAGTCCTGATATGACCTTAGATGTTGCCAGGACATCAAACTCCAACAGCCAACCAACCAACAACTTCAACTGTGACTGAGTGGGATACCAGGTCATGGTGCCGGCGGCCTGGTTTCCCAGTGGGACAGCACTATAAAGTCGCCATGAGTGCGCACTGTCACAAGTCGGTACCCGTCCTGATATGACCTTAGATGTTGCTAGGACGTAAAACAACAACAAAGAAACAAACAAACAATCAACTAACCCTGCATTTGCTTTAATTTTGCAGAAGCTGAAGTCTGAGGTGGACGCTAACGACTGTGAGCTGGAGCGGCTCATGGACCACGCCGCCACATTATTGGCATTAAGTGAGGACAGTCACCTCAACACGCAGACAGGTCACACCAGGAGCCGCCACCAGGCCCTACAGGCCACCATCTTGGTGAGTCAGCAGTCTTCTTCAGTGATTAACCCTCTCCCCACGGTATCCTGTTAGTACAGAGCGTTGATTGACGTTGATTGTCTTGTGGGTCTCACACATACAGGAATGTGTACAGATGTTACGATGCGTTGATTGGTGTCATAGAGTTGATTGGTGTCAATTATCTTGTGGGTCTGACTCATTCAGGAATGTGTACAGATGTTAGGATGCGATGTTAGTATAGAGCGTTGATTGGTGTCAATTATCTTGTGGGTTTGACATATACAGAAATGTGTACTGATATTACCATGCCCAAATAGAAATGTGTACAGATGTTACGATACCCTGTTAGTACAGAGCGTTAATTGATGTTGATTGTCATGTGGGTCTCACACATACAGGAATATGCGCAGATGTTACGATGCCCTGTTTGTACAGCGCGTTGATTGAGATTGATTATCTTATGGGTCTGACATATACAGAAATGTGTACTGATGTTATAATACCCTGTTGTTCCTCCAGGACCTGATCACCAAATGGGCTCGGTATGTGGCTGACCACCAGGCATACCGTGAGAACTACAACACCTTCACCCTGTGGCTGACAGAGACGAAGGAGCAGCTGGACCAGGTTAATAGAGCTCCCGCTGATCCAGCCACCCTGGAGCAGAACAAGGACCTGCTCGAGGTAAGACGCTGAGCTGTTCTCTCCTCTACAGGAATACTAGCATGTATGTTCAACTCCTGGAAACACTGTGTCTACATTTCACACAATGAGGCACCAGACGGGATTGCCGAATGAGTTAAGCTGCCGTCTCCCGTTTTGGTAGATCGTGGAATTCGAACCCACGGGTTCGAACCCTGGCCGCGTCAAACCAATGACTTAAAAATGTATACTTTTTGCTTCCTAGACAGGTGCTCGGCATTATTAGGATAGGGCAAGTACTGGTTGGCTCGGTGTCAGGATAATGTGACGGAGTGGGATATCAGATCATGGTGCTGGTGGCCTGGTCTCCTAGTGGGGCAGCACTATAAAGTCGCCATAACTGCGCGATGTCACAAGTCATTCATTACCTGTCCTGATATGACCTTAGATGTTGCCATGATATAAAGCCCCCAACAAACAAACAAGCAAACAAACAAACAAAACATGGCGCATGGGTGGTATTACTAACTATTACCATTTCCCGCCACTACATTGCATCTGCTGTTGAGACCTTTTCACGACCCGCACTTCTTTCTACAACGGCCGTCAAACATATTTCTGGTCATCAACACCATGCAACATCGATCAACACGGAAACATCCGGTTCCACAAGTCGTCTGCAATTCATTTAATTTCATTTCCTTTTTTTGTTTCGATTCGCTTTCTCCAGACGCTGAGCGCGAACCAACAGGTGGGTCTGAGCTACCTGAACGCCGCCATAGAGACCGGGGAGCGGCTCTACCCGGACACGGCGGCGCCCGGCCGGGAGAAGGTCCGGCAGCAGCTGCGCACCGCCCGGGACGTCGGTGACGCCGTGGTCGGGGACCTGGCCGAGGCGCAGCGCCACCACGCGGCGTCGGCCGCACTCTGGACCGCCTTCTCCCAGGGACAGCAGGACGTGGAGCGGTGGCTGCTGGAGGCGGAGACTTGGGTGAAGGCTGACAGTGAACTGCGTAATAGTCTGCAGGAGAAGCGCTCACAGCTACAGAACATGAAGGTTAGTGAAATAGCCGTCACGGTTAAACGAATATGGACAGAATACACAGGGATGATATTTGTCCGTTTTTAAGCGGACTTGCAGGTTTTTTTGTTCGCAGCCTGGGGCATTTTTTATAGAGGTGTAAACTTAATTTACCGTCGGGATAATCTCGGCTTGATTTCCGTGTTTTTTTTCGTGAAACCACTATCATCCCTGATACACGTTCTCGCCGTTAATATGGCCTTTGTTGCCGACAGGGCATAAAAAGAACCAATTGATCACTCCCTCGCGGTGTACTGGCAGATTGCAAAGGTTTTTCTTTTTCTCTTCTTTGAGGTCAGTGATTATTCATGGTCAGTTCTGTTGACAGCAACAACCATGCCACTTTACTTGTTTAGTGAACGTTGGAAGTTGGTAAGTAACGCAGTTGTTGGTGGTGATCTTAAATTATAGCCCAGTGTGTTTACTAACCTGTCTGTGGTTGAACATTGCCTCACCTGAGAGCTCCGTCTGTGTTTTAACATTGTTTCACCTGAAAATTCCATATAGACATTGTATCATCTGGGAGCTCCTTTTGTGTTTGAACATCGCCTCACCTGAGAGCGCCCTCTGTGTTTGAACATCACCTCACCTGAGAGCGCCCTCTGTGTTTGAACATTGCCTCAGCTGAGAGCGCCATCTGTGTTTGAACATCGCCTCACCTGAGAGGGCCCTCTGTGTTTGAACATCGCCTCACCTGAGAGCGCCCTCTGTGTTTGAACATCGCCTCACCTGAGAGCGCCCTCTGTGTTTGAACATCGCCTCACCTGAGAGCGCCCTCTGTGTTTGAACATCGCCTCACCCACTCACCTACTTCCTCCCCAGGCCCTACTGCAGGACGTCAGCTCGCATCACCGCCTCGTGTACAGCTTGCTCGACAAAGCCCAGAACTTGGCCCCAGGGGCCAGCACTGACCACGTGACCGTCTTCCTCAGGGACACGCCCATCCGCTACGGACAGCTGCTCACCAACGCCAAGGTGAGAAGCGGCAGTTTGCACAGGTGGCTTCCTGGTGTAGAACTACAGCTTGCAGTTTTATCTCACCTGTCTGTTATCAGATGTTCAGTTTTCGCAGCTTTACACATTTTACAGCTTACTTACTGTGTTTCCCGTACAGAAGGTTGGGATTGGAATTCCGGCCGAGTCAAATTAATGACTTACATAATTTATACTTGTCACTATCTACAGATCTAGCATGGCGCTTGGCATTACTGGGATAGGACAATGACTGGTTATAGCTCAGTATCAGGATAAGCTGACCGAGTGGGAAATCGGGTCATGGTGCAGGCGGCCTGGTTTTCCAGTGGGGCAGCACTATATAGTCCCCATGAGTGCACACTGTCACAAATCGGTGTCTTTCATGATGACCTTAGATGTTGCCAGGATGTAAAACCGCAATAAATAACAACTTACCATGTGCTATATAAATATAGGACTTCAGTACACCACAAGAATAATGATATTGATTACAAGAAGTTTAATTAAAATTATGCAACATGATAGATTCAGGGTCCGTACGAGGCCTCGAAAGTCATGAAAAGGCTTGAACTTCATTTGCCCCATTTCAAGGCCCTTGAAAAGGCTTGACTTTAACCTATTTTGGGGTAATTAGTCTTGAAAATCCTTGAATTCCATTAAACTATCCCCACTGATCTAAATTAGTCTGACATGGCGTAAAGCAACCACCAATCAATCAATCTAAATTAAGTCTGAAATCGCCATTCAGAATGCCAATTTCAGACTAAATCCAAATGAAAATAGTCTTGAATTCCTATCAATAACAACTTTTAAAAGCCTTGATATAGCCCTGAATTCCATATCTTCACATGTTTACGGACCCTATAGATTGCAGGCGATAGGGTGCAGGTTCATAGAGCATGCCTCAGAATAGCGTTAACAAGAATTGCACAACAGCTGGTCTCAGATCATGATTGCCAGTGGGGCGAGGTACAACATGGTCAAAGTAGGGAAAACATAAACCAGTCAAGAAAGTGCAGTTTTGATTCAGGATGACAAGAGGAAAGAGTAACAAGTAATCAAAATGGGATAGACTCTTAACTAGACAACAAACAATGAATGAATCCAGCGACACTCAACCTGTGGGAGGGTGAAGATCTGTGGTCAGCTGTTGGGTCAGTGAAAAGTGTGACCCAAAGATGGGGAGTGACTGAAATCGGATTAGTAGGTGACTGATCTATTTATCAAATTACACATGCTAATGTGTCCTCCTTTAATGTTCTTTGCCTCCTTCTCCAAGTGGCCATGCCCTATATATCGTTGTTTTCTGTCTCCCCCGCCAGGTGGCCATCCAGAAACTAGAAGTGGTCGTGATGGACCACTCGACATACCAAGATGCACACCAGGCGGCCACTGACTGGCTCACGCTGGTACGCGACCGCCTCAGCACATGTACTGACGTGACCGGCGATAAACACACGCTCACCAACAAGCTTGACCGGATACAGGTAGCGTAGCATCTTTCAACCAACTTCAGGCAATTTTTACCGTTTCACCGAAAATAATTTTTGTTGATTTTCCTTTATTTCATGGGGATCAAAAGTAATTAGAAATCACTCAGCATTCTTCGGTTTTAAATGTCGCACTTGTGACACCTGACGAACGATACTCATTGGATACAGAGGACACTCATAGTGACACTCTAAACCGCCTAGACTTCGTGTAATACTCTGTGAGTAGTGCTTGTAAAGACCATTTTGTTTCAGGGTCTATTTCAATAAATTACTCAAAACCTTGACATTATATGACATTGGCCTTGTAAATGATAAGGGACATTATTGTGCGCGACCTTTAATGAGATTTTAATGCAGAGTGTACAGTGCCCTGGTGGGTTTTCCTGGTAGCTTTTATGTTTCCATGTCAGGGTATTATATACACAATAAGCGGAATTCCACCTATCAGTATTGTATAATGGAGTTTGATGGGGAAAGTTTTATTCAAGGCTCAGTATCACTTCAGGTTTAGATTTTTAGTTGCGTTATGTTATGGTTTTTATTCTTATTTTTAGTTTTGAACAAAACTTGGCAGTTTCCTTTGGTTTAACATTTTAAATCGGTAGCATACTAAGTAAATTGAGCGCCCACTTCTTGTGCGACAGGTCGTGGGTTCGATCCCCAACCGACTTAAGCTAGTGACTTAGAAATGGAACTTAGAGTTTGGTTTTAATAAGGAACTACTGCAGGAAGCAATGGTATGAGAAAGCCCAATTGTATGCAATTGAAATTTCCCCTCAATGAATGAAGACACTTTGTATTTTAAAATTTCTATTTCTATTGAAAGTGTAGTCAGCTCATACCTGCCCTTTTCCAGGATCTGGTGAACTCCTTGCCTGATGGAGAGACCAAGGTGGAGGCCTGTCTGAAGGCGGCCGAAGTGACGCTCGTCAACACCAGCCCGGCCGGACGAGACGCACTCCAGCAGGATGCGGATCAACTCGCCGCCTCCTGGGCTCAGTACCAGGCTGACCTCAGCAGCACCAGCGAGCATCTCGAGGTAGCCGTGGCACAGTGGACACAGTATGACGCGGCCTACGACTCGCTGCTTGACTGGCTCAAGGTCACCGAACGCAATCTCAAGGACAGCTCACTGGTGTCCACGCTGGACGAAAAGCGTGCGCAGCTCAGCAAGTACCAGGTCAGTTGAACACAATTACTGCTCTAAATTATCGTCTGCTCTCACTTGAATGCTTGCTCTCATTGATACTTCTCTTCAGGATATGGTATATTTCGCTGCAAATGATCCAAATTTTACCTGTTGTCATCCCTTGAGGATACCACAGACGACATTAACTGCATAAAAGCGAGAACTGTGTTGTTAAATATTAGCCCTGGCTATGTGGGAAGAATCCGGTATTCCCCTCCCACCCAACACCCCTAATATCGCCCTCTTGGGCAGACAGCTGCACACCATCGCCTTATGTAGGTGGCGCCGCCTGTGGTACTTGGTGGAACTCATTTTAGCGTCTCGTCGCCTACCTGACTGGTTCATTCCTGACTTCATATCGCGCGCAATATTGGGCGTTCACCCAGTGACCAGTAGGCAGTTCCCTAGTAGTGCGTCCCAATCCTTCGGAATTTATCCAGCTACATTTTATGGATAATGTCCCATAATAAAGGAGATTTAATCTTTGTGGCGATGTGATTCTAAGAAGTCCCTAGATTGGTGCGCTTTACTGTAAGAAGTAGACCTAGTTTCAAGTGATTTGTTATTTTCTGCATATCTTTCCATTTTTCTGTAAAGAATTAGACCTAGTGTTAAGTGATTTATATCGTTTGAATTCAATGTTGCCTGTATGTTTATGGATTTGCCATTAAGAAGTAGACCTTATCTGCGGTGACGATAGGTTTAGGTACACTTTTTAGGTTTGCAGATAAATGGTAGATCTAGTTGTAGTTGAATCTTTTTTTTCCCTGTATGTGTATAGGTTTGCCTGCAAGAATTTATACTTTATCTCGTCAGGGACAGGACATGGACATTGCTCAATGTGCTTACATATACCATATTCTCGCGGGTTAACGCCCTTGGCATTTATATTGGCAAATCACTGAAGTCGGGGTTGGGCGTTTACCCACACATGGGCGTTTAAGGGGTGGGCATTTACAAAATATTGACCAAGTGGGGATGGGTGTTAACCCACACATGGACGTTAACCCGCGAGAATATGGTAGTTACCATGGTTTCTCCATATTGTCAAACAGGAACTCCTTGAGGAGGAAGAAAACAAAAACGAGGCTCTGACATCCCTCAGTGCCCAGGAGGAAGTAAGCATGACAATGGTAGACGCCGCGGCGCACGCGCCCGGTGTCGCTTCTTAGCTTGGAGCTGGAGAGTTGATGGTCAATTGCCTCAATCACCGCGCCCAGCAGACACCGGGCTGACCTCTGCTTGTACCGGTGTAACGATTTCAACTTCCCCCTTCCCAAGTTCCCCCTCGGGAATCTGAAAACGTTTTTAACTTCCCTCCAGGGAAATTAAAAACGTTTTCAGATTCCTGGGGGGGAACGTAAAAACAGTTTTCAGATTCCCCCCCCCCCCTATTTTCAAATTCCCCCTTCCGGGAATTTAAAATTGTTTAAAATACTTTTAAAAACGTTTTAAATTTCAGACCTATAATATTTTTTTCTTAGCCATCTTGGAGACTTTTTGTGTCATTTGTGGTTAAATATATTTTATTGTCCTAGTAATAATTTCCATTATGTTATTCTCTGTATATTATAATATTTGTCATGAAATATAATCAAAAATAACAAAAGATTACAAAAATAAAGAAAATTCCCCAAAAATGGGGGGGAGGGAAAGTTAAAATGAGGGAGGGAATTTGAAAACGTTTTCAAATTCCCCTGGGAGGAATTTGAAAACATTTTCAAGTTCCTGGGGGGGAACTTGAATATGGGGGGAATTTGAAATCTTTACACCGGGCATCCCTTAACAACCGGACCGTAACACGACCAGCACCCCCAACCCCCACCCACCAGTCTCCGCCTACTCAAATCACAGTTTTACTAACAGACTGACAGACTATTTTCGCCAAACTACTCACGCCACATCATATCGAGGAATACGAATTGGTCAGCCCATCCAGGTCATGTGTGATCGTTTACTATTGAACACATTAGCACAAAACAAACTCCATCCTGATATGACCTTAGGTGTTGGCAGGTTGTAAAACTCCAACAAGCAATCACAAAACCTATTGACCAAAAAAAAAATACTTGGCGAAAATAGCTGCGATTTGTTTGGGAAAAACACACACAACATTTGCCTGTGCACAGCATGTTGTTCTTGATTTTTTTCGTTCTATTTTATTTACATATATATTTTGTTGTTTAAAAGGTCTGGCAATATCAACCGCCTGAGAGGTCGTCTGCACTGCGACTGCGTGCTTTCACATCACACCTGTCTGTGCTTGTACCGTGAATCCGACTATTATTCCAAGAAGTTCCCTTTGCCAACATCTGAGAGGCAGTCTGCTGTCACCTGCTCAATCTTGATATGACCTTAGATGTTGCTAGGACGTAAAACTACACACGCTGTCACCTTCTTTCATCAACACGCCTTGTGTCCAGCATGTCAGTTGGCTCTATGTTCCGCATGATCTACCCCCCTTCCCCATCACCGCCCTCCCCCATCACCACCCTCCACTGTTTACACCGGAAGTAGTCAAGGGCCGCGTTCAGGGTACGCCTCAGAGTCGACTGCTGGGACGGTTCCGCGACGTCTTTTTGGTCAATGTGCGTTCAGGATGTGCTTCCGAGTTGCCTCGGAGATGTCTCGCTTTTCAGATAGGAGACAAAAAGCGCTACCAACATGGCCGCCCGATTCAGTGGTTTCAGCCAATCAGAGCTGTCCTTTTCAATTGCAAATAGCTGCACCCTATGGAGGCCGCCATTTTTGAGGCACCTGACAGCTAAAGTCGTTCAGACTAGTGTGACATCCGGAATATCTCCAAGGTGCCTCCTAGGCATACCTTGAATGCGGCCCTGGGGTGACACGCTTTGCTATCTGGGCACCAGAGGTACTGATGGGGGTACTATCCCTAGGTATACAAGAGGTAATGTTAGGGGCAGTACCTTTAGTTATATCTGATGTACCGTTACGGGTACCCCCTTATTTCCACCAGAGGTACTGGTGGGAGTGCGGCCCCCTATTTACACTCTTATTCACTCTTATGGTACTCTTATTTACAGTAGAACCTCTGTAAGCAACCACCTCCACAGATCGACCACTCCCCTATATCGATCGTTTTATTTTGGACCCAAACGATCGCCCATACAACACCATTGTAACGAAATGAAAAACTCCCTAAACCGACCACCTCTCTCAATGGACTTTTTAAAGTCGGTCCCATGGTCGGTCGATTTAGAGAGGTTTTACTGTATATCTGATGTACCGATAACAGTGGTGATGGAGATGAGATACTTATTTATATCAGAAGTGTATCATCACCGGGTTGGCTTCTTCTTTATACCTGGGGTATTACTGGAGTACCACCATATTTATATAAGAGGTATGAATAGGTGTGGTACCTTTATTTATACGAGAGGTACTGATAAGAGTGGCTCCTTTTTCCCCGCCAGATATCTTGATGTGGAGTGATACCCCTATGCACACCAGAGTCCTGATGGGGGTGATAACACTATGCACACCAGAGGTAATGATGGGGGTGATAACACTATGCACACCAGAGGTCCTGATGGGGGTGATAACACTATGCACACCAGAGGTCCTGATGGGGGTGACATCCCTTATTTACACCAGAGGGACTGATGGGGGTGACATCCCTATTTACACCATAGGTACTGATGGAAATAACATGGGGATGACACCCTTATTTAGACCTAAGGTGACATCCTCATTACCTTATTTACACGTGAGGTACTGATAGGGGTAAATACCCTTATCACTATATCAGATACACCAAATGAATTGAGCGTCTGTCTCCCGATTTGGTAGATCGTGGGATTCGAACCCACAGGTTCAAACCCTGGTCGAATTAAACCGATGACTTAAAGATTGATACTTGTCGCTTCCTTAGCCAGGCCCTCAGAATTATTGGGATAGGGCAAGGACTGGTTGGCTCAGTGTCAGGATAATGTGACTGAGTGGGATATCGGGTCATAGTGTCAGTGGCCTGATTTCCGAGTGGGGCAGCACTATAAAGTCGCCATGAGTTCGCACTGTCACAAGTTGGTACCTGTCCTGATATGACCAGGATGTAAAACTCGAACAACCAACCAACCAACCAACCCTTATCAGAGTTACTCATGGTGGCTGTGTTGCTGCGTGACGCCATTTCCTACGCTCGATGACTGCTGGTGGTTGACACGGTTGTTTACACATTTTACTCGGGTTGTGCGATCGTTTAGTTATTGGACCACTGACTACTGCTGGATGAACTAACACTGTCATGGCGGGTGAAGGAAACGCATTGCATAGTCCCGCTACACACCGCAGCTAAGGATCATTCTCTGAAACTGGGCACTAAAGTGTGACATGGAGACCAAAAGTGAAAATCTTCCAAATAATAACCGATAACATTCCAAATAATAGCAGAATCCCATGTTCATTTGAAGGTTTGCATTTTGTGCATATGTCAGAGTTGAAAACAAGCTATTTCACTTTTTGATTTTGATCGAGTAATATGTTAAAATCACTTTTGTAACATGGAAATCAAACAGACATCTAGAATGTAATTTTAACATATATATTACAAATTCAAACAAGATTTTATTGATTACATTTAGGCAAAAAAGTTTACGTTTGAAAAGAAAAGAGTTGAAAGGAACTTTATAAAAAGTTTGGGTATAGGCCTATGCATGGTGTTTGTGTAAATTTTCACATTTGCACTTTAGTACAAAATCATACTAGTACACTTTTGATACATTTTGTGGGATAGATTAAATAATGTTGTATTGCTAACATCCTTAACACACAGAGGCAACAATAACTATTTGACTTGCTACCAAAAATATTAAAGAATTAATTATCACCACCATCACGTGGAAATCAAATATGTGGTACCCAGATTCTGAGAGCGACCCCAAACGTAGGATACTTGAACTGTGCATCTTTAACTTGACATAATGTTCCACACGGCCATTACTCATAGACATCAGCTGTTATTGACACAGTAATCTGCTCACTTCATAACATTCCCCTCCTACCCTCCAACATCTGATTAATGATCTAGTTATATGGGCGACGATCTGAGCATTTACCGCATTTCAGGGCCTCAAAAAGCCTTGAATTTAACCTATTTTGGGTAATTAGTCTTGAAAAGCCTTGAATTCTATTAAACTGTCCCCACTGATCTAAATTAGTCCCAAATAGCCATTCGCCATTGTTGTTTTCTTCCTGAAATCTAAATGAAAATAGTCTTGAATTCCTATCAGAAACAGCGTTGAAAAGCCTTGAAATAGCCTTGAATTCCATATCTTCATACGTGTATGGACCCACTAGCCCACTGTCACTGTCATGAGGTGATACCGGAAGAAGCCGGAGAGAAAATATTTACCACCACCCAAGGATCTTGCTGACGTAACTGTAAGGACTACATGTGGCCTTTCTATTCATGTCATATTTCCGTCATCCACAGCAACTTCTGTCCAGCATCAAGTCTCGAGAGCCAGAGGTTGAAGAGGTTACTGAGCATGCGCAGGTGCTGACTAGTATGACGTCAGAACCGCGTGTGACGTCACATGTCGCCCAGATTAGCAATCGTTACCAGACGCTGCTTAATTCTACCAAGGTGGGTGGTGTCATGAGCCGCGTTTACACGGGCGAGTTGAAACGTCCTAGGTAGAACCAGTTGCCTAGATCGTTTTAAATGTGTCCGTGTAAACGCGGCACTGCGGCGTTTTAGGGCTGAACCATTTCGGCTGGAACGTCCCGCGTATACCACCTAATCAGGTGGTCTACAGGAAACGTTTCAGCTGGTTCCTAGGCAGCGATAGTGTACAATAGTGGTGCTCGCCGGCTACAGTCTCAGCAGTAACTAATCGCTGGTGCCCGGCAGTGTTAGGGACCGATTAGACCGAAATCTATTGAATGCGATCATATTTAACAGAATTACATACTCAAATAATGAAATTTAATTAAATTAACCTTAAATTCCAAGCGATATTAACGTAGCAGCTCGATCAGCGTCGAATCGCCGAGTGTAAACAAAACAAATAGCAGTGATTGCCGCAACGTGCGAAAATCCGCGCATGCGCAGAAGCCACGACAGGCCGCTGACAAATAGACCGGGCGCTGAAAATACGACACCGTGTAAACGCGCCACGAGAACGTTTCAGGTAGAACGCTTTGTCTTGAATCGTTTTACTTTTGGCCGTGTAAACGCAGCTATGGTTCCCTGGGCAATCTTGTATAGTGAGTCGGTTCTTTCTATTGAATAAGCTATTACTTAGCCATTGCTGCTTTGGTAGGCTATAAACCTGTATCGGGATGTCTACAGCATCTTGTATTCCCAGCTGGTCACCCATAAAGACCAGGACCAGACGCCGTGGTCGAATTGGTTAGAGCACAGGCGGAAGATCCGGAGTTCCAATCATTGATACTTGTTACTACCTAGCCTGTCGTTCGGCGTTACTAGGATCGGGCAAGGTTTTAAGTGCAAATATGCAATATTTGTTTTGGAGTGCACATCGAAATTCTGAACCGATAGGCTTCAGCAGTAACATGTTCTATTAAATTGTTTTAGTGTTCCCTTCTATGGAACAACAAGTGCTTGATAGTATCTAAGTTAGATATATAGAATCACGTCTAGATAAATGTTATCTAAGTTAGATATATAGTCACGTCTAGATAAAGGTTATCTAAGGTAGATATATAGAGTCACGTCTAGATAAATGTTATCTAAGTTAGATATATAGTCACGTCTAGATAAATGTTATCTAAGTTAGATATATAGTCATGTCTAGATAAATGTTATCTAAGTTAGATATATAGAGTCATGTCTAGATAAATGGTATCTAAGTTAGATATATAGAGTTAGATATATAGTCACGTCTAGATAAATGTTATCTAAGTTAGATATATAGAGTCAGATCTAGATAAATGTTATCTAAGTTAGATATACAGTCATGTCTAGATAAATGTTATCTAAGTTAGATATATAGGCATGTCTAGATAAATGGTATCTAAGTTAGATATATAGTCATGTCTAGATAAATGTTATCTAAGTTACATATATAGTCATGTCTAGATAAATGTTATCTAAGTTGCATATATAGTCATGTCTAGATAAATATTATCTAAGTTACATATAATATTATATAGAGTCACGTCTAGATAAATGTTATCTAAGTTAGATATATAGAGCCACGTCTAGATAAATGTTATCGAAGTTAGATATATAGAGTCACGTCTAGATAAAAGAAAACTTGATGCTTCATCGGACTATGTGGTTTTAACCTCAGATGATCAGATAGGAATGTGTTATCCAGTACGATATTGATAATGTAAATTAATCTAAGCTCGTTCCTGCAGCAATCATTATTTGAATATGATTATCCATTTTAGGAGATGCTCAAGAGGTGTGAGGCCAACATCGAGGAGCATGAAGAGTACGAGGCGGAGTACCAGCGAGCCGCCAGGTGGCTGCAGGGCGCGTCCGAGCGCTACGCCGCCTGCTCACTCCTGACCACCACCAAAGACGACCTGACGATGCGCCAGGCGGTCGTCCAGGAGCTCGTCCAGCAGAAGGACGCCGGGCTGGCCCACGTGACCTGCGCCGTGGAGAGGGGCGAGCGTCTCTACCCACACACGGCCGCCGACGGAAGGGAGTCGGTGAGACAGGAACTGCGCGTCTTGAAGACGGACTGGGACGCGCTGTTCGACGAGGTGCTCGGCTCACAGCGACACCTGGAGATTTCGCTCTTCCAGTGGACTAGCTTTGAGGAAAGCCGTGTTGCCATGGAACTGTGGCTGCACGCTATGGACAATCAGATGAGTAAGGAGTTGGTGCTCAGAGCGACGTTGGAGGAGAAGAAGACCCAGCTGCAGACCTATAAGGTAGGTGTAGGAGCAGTCTTGATTGGTAGTGTTCTTCTTCTTGGTTGTCCATCGATGGTGACGATGACAGCAACTCATCATTTGTTGTGAACTCGTTGATGACTGATGAGTCCAATTTGTGCTCGGAATATACGGTGGCATGTTGGAGTCTGGTAGATGAAGGCGACAATATTTTCTCTGTTTATGCTTTTGTTTAGCTTGAGATATACAATCAGTGTCAAACAGCATTGTGCCTTTATGAATAGAAGCACTCCATGAACTCCTGTCCTTGGGTACTGTTTCCCAGGTGGTAATGTTGACACTACATTTCTTCAACTCTGATGAATGCAAACCATTGACATTGATTGGTAGTAGTGATGTGAAGAAAGACAAATTGAGAGTGATTAGGTGTTGCCAAGTCCGATGGTTTTGAGCTTCTGTCATTTTTCTGAGATAAATATATTAGGTTGGTCGTTAAAATCTACCTTACTTTAGTTTGAAGGGACTTTTATTTTAAATAGCTAACTTTTGAGATATTTGAAATACAAAGGTACAAAAGTAATTTTGGCAAGCATGCCAAAACTCTTGACACCATACCGGGCGCGGTGGCCGAATCGGTAGAGCACAGGCCTCGTGTGCGGAAGATCGGGAGTTTGCGAGTTTGCTTCCTGGTCGAGTCAAACCAATGACTTAAAAATTTATCCTTGTCGCTTCCTAGCCTGGTGCTCGGGATTATTAGGATAGGGCAAGGCCTGGTTAGCTCGGTGTCAGGATAATGTGACTGAGTGGAATATCGGGTCATGGTGCTAGCAGCCTGATTTCCCAGTGGGGCAGCACTATAAAATCGCCATGAGTGTGTACTATCACAAGTCGGTACCCGTCCTGATATGATCTTAGATGTTTTGGGACGTAAAACAACAACAAACAAACTTGACAGTAACAGATCCTATTAAATTGGCTTGGCATTCCATTCTATGTGGTGACAAATGTTTGATAAGTGCACCAGTATCTAAGTTAGATATGGACAATTAAATCTAGATCACTGTCTTGGTTTTGAAAATTATATGTTTTCATCGGACTATGCAGCTTGAATTAAGGAGCATGGAGGTCAGTCATGATGGATTCACCTGTTCACACTGTTACTTAGTGGGTATTTCCGTGAGTAGTATAGTGAAACAGTCATACTACTAGTGGCTATTTAAGTGAGAAGTATAGTTTCTGTGGGTTAAAAAACAATCTTGTTAGTTATATCAGTAGATGCTAACATTAATAAATAAACCCTTTGTGTTGATTGGATTTTGTTAATATCTGTAATAACACTACCCCTATCTTCCACTCGCATCCTCATCTCCCCCCGCACTCCCCCTCCCCCTTCACATTCACTCTCACTCCCATCGCAATTCCCACTCCGCACTTCCATCTCACACTCCTACCTCCAGACCCATTCCCACACCCATTCCCACCCTCGCCTTCACCGCTACACCCACCGCTACTCCGACCGCTACTCCCACCCCACTCATACGCCACTCCGACCGCTACTCCCACCACCACTCATACGCCACTCCCACCGCTACTCCCACGCCACTCCCACCCCACTCCCACCGCTACTCCCACCACCACTCATATGCCACTCCCACCCCAATCCCACCGCTACTCCCACCACCACTCATACGCCACTCCTACCGCTACTCCCACCACCACTCATACGCCACTCCTACCGCTACTCCCACGCCACTCCCACCCCACTCCCACCGCTACTCCCACCACCACTCATATGCCACTCCCACCGCTACTCCCACCACCACTCCCACCCCACTCCCACCGCTACTCCCACGCCACTCCCACCCCACTCCCACCGCTACTCCCACCACCACTCATATGCCACTCCCACCCCACTCCCACCGCTACTCCCACCACCACTCCCACCCCACCTCCACCGCTACTCCCACGCCACTCCCACCCCACTCCCACCACTACTCCCATCACCACTCATACGCCACTCCCACCGCTACTCCCACCGCCACTCCCACCCCTACATTGCCATCCACATTGCCATCTATCTCCATGTCCTTTCCGAACACTTACCGATGCTACCTTTACCTATTTGTAGAACTTGCTCCAGGACATAATCGCCTACCAGCGCGTGATTGAAGGTGTAACTGACAAAGCACAGTCGCTACTAACAACAAGCGGAGACAACCAGCTCAAGAGACACATGTCGCAGGTTACTGACAAATACCAGCACTTGTGTGCGCTAGCCAAGGTGAGAAATTAGAGAGATTTCTTTTTTTTTCTTGAAGATTTATACTGCCTATCATGGATAAGTCTGAATAGACTTGTTTTCACCATTAGAGAGTTTGTCGATAGAAAGCCCAAGCCTACATTTTTACCGACCTAAGGGATTTTTAACCTCCCACACAATATAGACATGGTATGAGAGCAACTGGCCTTTGATGATGCTGTCAGTTATACACAGTGGTAGAAATCCAAATTGGAAGAGGTGGGGGCACAGGGAATCGAACCACCGACCTTCAGATTAGGAGTCTGACCTAGAAAAAAGATTAGCTATATTTTATAGTGCAAACTTATTCACCCGGCTTTATTTAACTGGAGATGGTGGATGAATAGGTGGAGCGCAAGCTTCCCGTACCGAAGGTCGGGAGTTTAATTCCCTGTCGAGTCAAATCAATGACTTACGAAAATTTATAATTGTCGCTACCTAGCCTGGCACTTGGTATTACTAGGATAGAGCAAGGACTGGTTAGCTCAGTATCAGGATAATGTGACTGAGTGGGAAATCGCGTCACGGTGCTGGTGGTCTGGTTTTCCAATGGGGCAGCACTATATAGTCCCTATGAGTGCACACTGTCACAAGTCGGTATCTGTCCTGATGACCTTTGATGTTGGCCCGGTGGCCTGATCTCCCAGGGGGAGCACTATAAAGTTACTATGAGTGTGCATTGTCACAAGTCAGCTGCCTGTCCTGATATGACCTTAGATGTTGCCAAGACGTAAAACTCCAACAACCAACCTTACCTCTGATGGCAAAAACTAATGTTGTAGGTAGCCAGGGTAGCAGCTCACTGAGAATTACTCTGCGGAAAAAGGGTCTGAAAATAGTCTGCCGAAAAAGGGCTATTACCTTAGCTTGCGGGGTGACGCCATCTTGTTTTGCAGGATCACGTGACCCTCTACGAGGCGTTCCTGCACGACCACCAGGCGCTGCACGCCGCCTACACAGAGACGGCTGAGTGGCTCGCCGTCATGCGCGAGAAGATGGAGCTGTGCAGTGACGTCACAGGCGACCGTTACACCGTGCAGAACCGGATAGAGCGCCTCCAGGTGAGCAGTTGAGGAACTATCCCGGCTTTGAGTTAAGTGTCCTTAAGTGCGGGGCTGTTTCCAATAGACTGTAGTCGTAGCGGTATATGTTATAAATTCAGGGTATGCATAAATATTTTGCTCATTTCTGCCCGTCCTGTTGCCAGGACGTACGACCCCCAACAAGCAACCAACCAATTGATTTCTGCAATTTTTGATAATTTAATGTACTATTGGTTTTGTGTTGTATATTTTAATGTGCCAATATTATTACAATTGGAGCGGTGCTGCCTGGTTAGTTCCGTGAGTACTCGCTAACCGGAACTGGCGCCTCCTGTAGGTCAGGCCTGCGTTTTCTGCGGGCCGTGCAGCGCGCTCCCACCATTCCAGCAGCGACCGCCTCCTTGCAAACGCCTCTGTTAGCAAACAACCCCATCATTGGCTTAAAGTTGCAAGTTATAAGATTTCCCATGCTCCCAAATATTCTAATATATTAGAACTCTTTTTTTCTACGCAGTGTTAGATGAGGCAGCCCTGCTCTTGCTCTCCTGTCATCTGCACTCACTGACAGCATTTGGGCACGGTGACCAAATCAGTAGAGCGCGGGCCTCGCGTGCAGGCGATCGGGAGTTCGCTTCCCGGTCGAGTCAAACCAATGACTTATACAATTGATACTTGTCACTTCCTAGCCTGGCGCTCTTCCTTAATAGGATAGGGCAAGGACTGGTTAGCTCAGTGTCAGGATAATATGATGGAGTGGGATATCAGGGCATGGTGCCGGCGGCCTGATTTCCCAGTGGGGTAGCATTATAAAGTCGCCATGAGTGCACACTGTCACAAGTCGGTACCGATACTGATATGACCTTAGATGTTGCCAGGACGTAAAACTCCAACAACCAACCAACTGACGGCATGCACCGTGTTGCTGGCTATTGTGAAAGTAGAGGAGCCTTCCTGAAAGCCAGTGACTTATTGTTTTCCACTATCAATAATCAATGATATATTGTTAAATTAATATCCTTTTTGTTTACTTGGAATCGATTTGAGGGATGAGAAATGGCCGATTTTATGCGAATGTCATGGTGTTTTTTTTCTTGGTTATATCGGTCATTTCCATTCCTAGACTAAAATTTACAAGAAGCCATATTTCGGATTTATTTTGGTTGATGATAGTTTTGATTCTCATCCTTAAGATTTGGCTTCTAAACATGTCATAATAACATACAATATTACGTTATTGACTGACTACGGTACTGGAATTGCTTTATTACTGTATTATATTCTACATAATACTGCCACTTGTGTTATATATTTGTTTTCTTTCTTCAATTAACAACAGAATTGTTTTCAGTAAATCCATCGTGTTAGTGTTTATTCAAATCAGTATTTAAAAAGCACAAAACTGCATCAACATGGATTAAAAATACCATCTTTGAATAGTACATCAGCAAAACACAACGGTTACACCCTTCCATGCATACCCCTCCATACTTGTAGCGATGACCAGTGAACCCTGCCAGTTTTCTACCCTCTAATTGTACAAACTCACTAATTGCTTTGTGGTACTTCCATGTTTCCATGACTACTTCAGAGACGCTGTGTAAGTCGGGGGGTATGGGCCTTCTGATGGCAGAGTTTCGGTATCTGCAGGTGTAGTATACATGGTTACAGTCACCAAGAACTGGCTAAAAGACACTGCTCCAAAGTCTACATCAGTTCCTCAATGTCGTCTGCTGTGCGTCCAAAGGCGCAGCAAAGCAGACGAAAGCGAGGCTGGTTTGTTTACGCACTGACATGAATCCTCGTCCGCTGGTCATTTATTGTCGTCTGTTGTCAATGAAACGATTGAAAGTAGTTATACATTACTCTTTTGGTAAATACAGACAACATTTAATGGCTAAAAAAAGCCAATTTTGTGATGTGTCTGTCATTGCTTGGTGACTCGGGTGAGTGGGGTGCTTTACTTTGAGACTTGACTGCTAGACTTGACTGATATACAGCATTGTCTAGTTTGTTTGTTAACAATCCGCAATATGATATGTCCTGTGACCTGAACGATGGAAAGAGATCGTTAAGTATATGGCATACCTATATATACTAGTTTCAAAACCTACTCTGTGCTACTGCTCATACTGGATGCCGTTACCGAATTGGTAAGAGCACTAGCTGGATTCCCGCGCGGTTCCTGGGTTCCAACCCTGACCGAATCAACCCAATAATTTACTAATTTGATACTTGTTGGTACCTAGGTAGATAAAAGATTCACCCGGTACTTGTAGTACATGGGTGAATACCAACGTAGTCTAAATACTGGCGAAAATAGCTTTAGTATGGAACAGGGAGTAGAATGTCTGCCTCCAGTATCAAATGGATATTTATATAGGCACAGAGTTGGTGAAATGGGAGAGAATGCAAAAAGACAAGATGGCGGCCGTAGAACGCCGTCGATTTCACTTTTAAATCTTATTAAACTAGATATTATATTATATTTTTCAACTCAAAGGTAGCGGGCTAATAATAAGACAGATGTAAAGAATAATTGTTGCTTCTTACATTGTGAAATTAGGCTCTCATTTCATTGACCCGTTTTTTCGACAGCTTTTACATAGGGTTGGTTTGCACCCCTACTGCAGCAGTACGGGGTGAATCTTGTATCTAGTACCTAGGGTGATACTCTGCTTTACTCGGGTAGGGCGAGGACTTGTTTGTTCAGTATCGGATACTTTGACTGAGTAGGATATCCGGTCAAGGTGCCGGCAGCGGTGCGCACTACCACACGTCGGTACCCGTCATGATATGACCTTAGATGTTGCTAGGACGTAAAACCCAAGTAGAATGTCCAACTTTGTGGACGAGAACACACCGATCAATACCGTACACTGTACGAATTCAGAACCCCCAATAGCCGATGTCCTGGGGGGTCGTTAAACAAACAAACAATGTACGAATTCAGAATGGATGGAATGGCCAACAAGGAGTGTGATTCCCCCCCCCCCCCCCCTTTTTTAATTTTTTTGTTTGTTACACATATCGGATATGCCCATGTAATGTGAAGCCAAATGCCTATAAACAAGCGACAGTTTCAGCCGGAAGTACAGGTTGTCGCGTAGTGGTTGGTCTGCGTGTGCACATTGCGTGCCTAACTGACTAACTACCTGTGTGGTGACGTGTGCAATCTACAGTAAAACCTCTCTAAATCGACCGTCCATGGTCCATTTAGGGAGGTGTTCGGTTTAGGGAGTTTTTCATTTCATTACAGTCGTATTGTATGGGCGATCATTTGGGAGCCAAATAAAGCAATCAATATATAGGGGAGTGGTCGGTTAGAGAGGTTTTACTGTATGCAGGTCTACCTAAGGCAAGACACGAACCGCAAGTAGTTGCCGTTTTGTGTAACAAGACAAGGTTTAAGCAAATGGTTGGGACATTTCCAAAAGATGATAATTCCACAAACTTCAAATGAACTTCACCTGTTCACATATTCATCTTCCTCTCCCATTAATAACATCGGGACCCTGATCTTTCCATTTCTCCTTCCTTCCATCTCATTTCCAACATCAGAACCTCCTTAAGGAATATGTAACCCAATTTAATGTATGCGAAAAATCTACAAACGAATAAAAATAAACAAAGAAACAATAACAAACCATCACTTATACAAGAACCCTTTTTCAATTGCCTTCCTGCAGACACTACAACCCATCTGTTTTTGAATCTCATTCAATTCATCCGCTTCAACTTCTGCTTAGTTTTCATCTTACTCTATAGACACGTTTGTGTAAATTACCTGTACATACGGCATGGCCGGAAAACCAGTACCTCAGCCCTGGAAAAAAAGCCACCAAATTATTTCGACAAATAAAGCATTCAACACCCCAAAGAAAAACACCAAAAAACACCACTTCATTTCGAGTTTGATGTGTGCAACTATCTGTATCTCAAGGTGTTAAGTTATCTCATATTCTTACTTTATGATGTGTGTAATCATCTCACATTCCATTACTTCATATTATGCAGTATCCAACTATTCTGCCTCATGTCCTTTCATTTATACTGCATATAGTTATATTTGAAATGTCTCATGTCATAATGTTATGCAGCATATAGCTATAGCGTGTATAGCTATGTAATATATTCTTTCTTTATGTTATTCAGTATTCAATTGTCTCATGTCCTTCAGTTATCTATTATGCAACTATATCACATGTCTAATGTCCCATAGTGATACAGAATGTAACTATCTCACATGTCTTGTGTCATACAGTTAGCAATATGCAATTATCTCACATGTCTCATGTCCTTCATTTATACAGTATGTAGCTATCTCACAAGTCTTGTGTCCTTCAGTTATAGAGTACACACATATCTCACAAGTCCCGTGTCCTTCAGTTATACAGTATGCACCTGTCTCACAAGTCCCGTGTCCTTCAGTTTTACAGTACACACATATCTCACAAGTCCTGTCTCCTTCAGTTATACAGTGCATACCTATCTCACAAGTCCTGTGTCCTTCAGTTATACAGTATACAACTATCTCACAAGTCCTGTGTCCTTCAGTTATACAGTACACACCTATCTCACAAGTCCTGTCTCCTTCAGTTATACAGTATACAACTATCTCACAAGTCCTGTGTCCTTCAGTTATACAGTACATACCTATCTCACAAGTCCTGTATCATTCAGTTAATCAGTATGCAATTGTCTCACATATCTCGGGTCCTTTAGTTATACAGTATGTAGTTTTATCTCCTGTCTCGGGTCCTTTAGTTATATACTATGTAGCTATATCGCAATGTCTCGTTTCAATCAACTACACAGTGTGCAGACAGTGCCCCTCACCCCGTGCTCACACTAGATCCTCACCTCGCATATCTCGTGTCCTTTAGTTATACAGTATGTAACTATATCTTATGTCTCATGTCCATCAACTAGCAGACAGTGTCCCTCACCCCATGCTCACACTAGCTCCTCACCGCGCATATCTCGTGTCCTTTAGTTATACAGTATGTAACTATATCTTATGTCTCATGTCCATCAACTAGCAGACAGTGTCCCTCACCCCATGCTCACACTAGGTCCTCACCCCGCATGTCTCGTGCCCTCAGGACATACAGCGGACGCGCGCAGACGGCGAGTCCCGGCTGGCTGCTGTCCTCCGGCTGTCGGAGAAGGTGGTGCCGGACACGGAGGCCCAGGGCAAGCGGGCCTTGCTGCGTGACGTGGAGACCCTGCAGGCTAACTGGGAGGCCTTTCTGACATCCCTACAGGAGGTGAGCTCCATTCACCTTGTGAAATGTGCCTTGTGATGACAGTGTGTGTTCCCGTCCTGATATGACCTTATATGTTGCCAGGATGTAAAACTCCAACAACCAACCAACCGACAGTGTTGTGTTCTGTGGTAGCCAATATCAGTAGTGGATAAACGATCTATATAAATAAGAGTGAATGTGTGCGTGTTTGTTTGTGCGTTTGCAAAATAATTCTGACAAAAGTCTTAAATGGCGATTAATATGACATCTATATGAATAAAAGCGAATGTGTGTCTGTTTGTTATTGCGTTTGCAAAATAATTCTGACAAAAGTCTTAAATGGCGATTAATATGACAGCTATATAAATAAAAGCGAATGTGTGTCTGTTTGTTATTGCGTTTGCAAAATAATTCTGACAAAAGTCTTAAATGGCAATTGCTATGAGATCTATATAAATAAAAGCGAATGTGTGTCTGTGCGTTTGCAAAATAATTCTGACAAAAGTCTTAAATGGTGATTAATAGGACATCTATATAAATAAAAGCGAATGTGTGTCTGTTTGTGCGTTTGCAAAAGATTCTGACAAAACAGTCTTAAATGGCGGTGTATATGATATTGGTTACTAAGATTGGGACTATGATGTTGATGATGACCACTATGTTGACAATCTCCATGTCAGTGGTGTCCACCATGTCAGCAGCATTCATCACCTCAACCACGGCCGTCTAACTGAACAAAGGTGACATCCACGTTGACTAAAATTAAATGGACTTCTATCAAAAAACTTGAAGCCCAAGTAGGCTTCTGAAGGAGCAAGCTTTTGAAGTGTGCGCAGAGTACGACTTTTAAGCTTGTTCGGTTATATTTGTGTGTGTGTATGTGTGTTGGTTGAGTCGTGTCTAACAGCGCACGATGTCGTGTTGTCACGCAGATCTCGGCAAACCTCGACCGCTGCCTCCACCAATGGCGAGACTTTGAGACCTCGTACGACACATTCGCCACCTGGCTCAAGGACACCGAGTCCGTCATCAAAGCGGTGGAACTCAAGAACAGCCTCGAGGAGAAGCGAGCTCAGCATGAGCAGCTCCTGGTAAGTCTGTCTCACCACTCACGTACACGCATGCGCAGTCATGGGTAATTAACCCTCACCAAACATGAACGCATTGACACATACAGATAGACACGATCAGAGTAACCCTTACCATACACACACACACATGAGTAGCTGCGGGTAAGTCTGTCTCACCACTCACGTACAGGCATGCGCAGTCATGGGTAATTAACCCTCACCAAACATGAACGCATTGACATATACAGATAGACACGATCAGAGTAACCCTTACCATACACACACACACATGAGTAGCTGCGGGTAAGTCTGTCTCACCACTCATGTACAGGCATGCGCAGTCATTGGTAATTAACCCTCACCAAACATGAACGCATTGACACATACAGGTAGACACGATCAGAGTAACCCTTACCATACACACACACACATGAGTAGCTGCGGGTAAGTCTGCCTCACCACTCACGTACAGGCATGCGCAGTCATGGGTAATTAACCCTCACCAAACATGAACGCATTGACACATACAGGTAGACACGATCAGAGTAACCCTTACCATACACACACACACATGAGTAGCTGTGGGTAAGTCTGCCTCACCACTCACGTACAGGCATGTGCAGTCGTGGGTAATTAATCCTCACCAAACATGAACGTGTAGACACATACAGATATACACAGATCAGAGTAAACCTTACCGTACACACACACAAATGAGCAGCTCCGGGTAAGTCTGCATCACCACCCACATACACGCATGTGCAGTCATGGGTAATTAACCCTCACCAAACATGAACGCGTAGACACATACAGATAGACACAGATCAGAGTAACCCTTACCATACACACATACACACATGAGTAGCTCTGGGTAAGTCTGCCTCAACACCCATGTATAGGCATGCGCAGTCATGGGTAATTAACCCTCACCAAACATATGAACACCTAGACACATACAGATAGACACACACACACACATGAGTAGCTCCGAGTAAGTCTGCCTCACCACCCACATATAGGCATGCGCAGTCGTGGGTAATTAACCCTCACCACACATATGAACACATAGACACAAAATACAAAGAGAGTGTCTGGAAAAGTCTTCATTTACAGTTATGACCTGTGTGGCCCATTTCAAGGCCTTGAAAAGCCTTGGTTTAACCTATTTTGGTCATTAATCTTGCAAAGCCTTGAATTCCGTTAAAACTGTCCCCACTGATCTAAATTACTCCAAAATGGCCATTTGCCTTTGTTGTTTTTTTCCTGAAATTCAAATGAAAATAGTCTTGAATTCCTATTAAAAATATAGCCTTGAAGTTGAAAAGCCTTGAAATCTGTACATATGTACGAACCCTGCATCCCTCACTGGCTCCCTGACATGTCTGTGTGACGTGTGCAGACGCTGCTCGATGACGTCGGCGCGCAGCAGGCTGACGTAGACGAGATGACGGACCGTGCGCAGGTCGTGACGCATTTTGCCGGAGACACCCGAGTGAGCAGCCAGGCCGCCAAACTGGCCTCCCGCTACCAGACTCTGTCTGTGAACCTCAAGGTGAGCAAGGCGTCGCCGCGTCTCAGAGAACCTCAATAATGTGTCAGTCAGTTATAGTCGCATAATTTGACGGTTTTTATGTGTTTTTAAAATTTTAAAATTTTAAAATAATTTTATTTTTAATCTTTAATTTTAATTTTGTTTATTTATCAAATGTAAATATAATAGGCTGATCATTATAATTGATTTTACTTTAGTTTGAAGTAACTTTTATTTTAAAGGGTTCACTTTGCGGATACACCAATGACTTACAAAATTGATACTTGTCGCTACCTAGCCTGGCAATTGGTGTTATGTTTTAGTCATAACTAGCTGGGGTAATATGCACATATGTTCTTTATTTGTTAAACTATAATGTTTTTTATTTACAGTGATTTTTGTGGGTTTGTTTCCTACCTCTTGATTTTTATTTTAAACTATACATACTTTCATTGTTATTTTGTTATGCTTATTTGCACTTCACATCCATATCTTACACAGTGAATTAACTATGAATACGGCCTTGTTTTTGGGGTACTTCAATTTAATAATTGTCTTACAAACACTTGGTTCATCAAAGGCTGTAGTATGTGCTGTCCTGTCTGAGGGAAAGTGCATTTAAAAGACCCCTTGTTGCTTATCAGAAAGAGTAGCCTAGTGGGTTTCCTCCAAAGAAATTTGTCAGAATAACCATATGTTTGACTTCCAATAGCCAATGATAAAAAATCAATGTCCTCTAGAGGCGTCGTTGAATAAAACAAGTGACGGTACCTGGCCGCTGTTTTCCCGCTGCAGGAGCTGGTGCGGAGGTGGGCTGCGTATGTGGCGGACCACGAGCTCTACGACAACTCTGTGCACGAGTGCGCCGCCTGGCAGGGTGACCTCACCCAGCGACTGGCGTCTTGCACAGCCGACACTGGCGACAGGTTCACAGTGCAGACCAGACTCAGCAAGCTGCAGGTGAGGACACGTCATCAACTAAATCTAAACTAAACTAAACTGTGCACATCACAAACACCAGCTGAACAGTATGTCACCAACACTAGCTAAGCAGTCTGTGTCGCAAACACTAGCTAATCTGTGCACTTTACAAGCACCAACTAAACAGGCCGTGTCACCAACACTAGCTAAACTGTGCGTCACAAACATCAGTTGAACAGGCTACATCACCAACACTAACTAAGCAGTCTGTGTCACCGACACTAGTTAATCTGTGCACATTACAAGCACCAGCTAAACAGTCCATGTCGCCAACAGTAGCTAAACTGTGTGCGTCGCAAGCACCAGATTATAAACAGTCCATGCCGTCAAGACTAGCTAATCAGTCCATGTACCCAACACTAGCTAAGCTGTGTGTGTCACTACCAACACTAACAAAGCAGTCTGTGTCGCCTATACTAGCTAAACTGCACATGTCACAAGCTCCAGATAAATAGGTTACGTCCCCAACACTAGCTAAACTGTGTGCGTCACAAGCACCAGTTACAGTCCAAGCACCAGTCACTAACACTAGCTAAGCAGTTGCACGTCCCCAACACTAAATAAGCTGTGTACATCACAAGCACCAGCTAAACAGTCTATGTTATCAACACTAGCTAAGCAATCTGTGTACCAAATATCAGCTAAACTGTGCACGTCACAAACACCAGATAAACAGTCCATGTCACAAACACTACCTAAACAGTCCATGTCATCAACACTAGCTAAACAATCTGTATCACCTACACTAGCTAAACTGTGCATGTCACAAACACCAGATAAACAGTCCATGTCACCAACACTACCTAAGCAGTCTGTGTCACCTACACTAGCTAAACTGTGCTTGTCACAAGCATGAGATAAACAGTCCACGTCACAAACATCAGCTAAGCAGACTGTGTCACCAACACTGACTAAACTGTCCATGTCACAAATACCTGCTTAAACTGTCAATGTCACAAACACCAGCTAAGCACTCCACGTCACCAACAGCAGCTAAAATATGGCCCCAACACCAGCTTACCAGTCAGTCCATAACACCAGCTAAGCAGTCCCTAAGAACAGCTAAAGAAGATGATGATGCAGATGATGTTAATGTTGTTAGTTTCAAACATGTGCCAGTACAGGTAATCGGTAAATAGGCTGATGTCCGGCAGACTTCTACCATTCTATCTAAGTAGTAGTCACGATCCATGATAGTAGATCGTGGGATTCGAACCAATGACTTAATAATAGTGGGATTCAAACCAATGACTTAAAAATGTATACTTGTCGCCTCCTAGCCAGGCGATCAGCATTATTAGGATAGGGCAAGGACTGGTTGGCTCAGTGTTAGGATAATGTGACAGAGTGGGATATCAGGTCATGGTGCTGGCGACCTGGCCTATACAGTCGCCATCAGTGCGCACTGTTACAAGTCAGTACCCATCCTGATATGACCTTAGATGTTGCCTGGATGTAAAACTCCAACAACCAACCAATGATCCATAAACACCCCCCCCTCCCCCCACAGGAGCTGCTAGCCATGCGTGACGAGGGCTACCAGTGCCTGCAGGCGGCCATCGACCACGCGCAGGTGGTGGTGCCGAACACTGCCCCGCTTGGTAAGGACGAGGTGCGCGCGACGCTGCACGGCCTGCAGCAGGACTGGGACGGCATGCTGGGAAGGCTGACAACCGGACGCGCCACCCTGGAGGCGGCCATCTCCAGGTGGGAAGCTCACGACGACACCAGTGGGCAGCTGGCCCGGTGGCTGGCGGAGACGGAGGCGGCCGCCACCCAGGAGGCCCGCCTCTGCGCCTCCCTGCCAGAGAAGCGCGCACAGGTGGACCGCGTCAAGGTATGAAAATAGTATTTAATTCCTACAAAAACAGCCTTGAAAAGACTTGAAATTGCAATGAATTCCATATCTCATGGTTTGTATGCAGCCTGGAAAGTCTTGACAAATCTTGAACTTTATTTGCCCCATTTCAATTCCTTGAAAAGCCTTGAATTTAATCTGTTTTCTGTAATTAGTCTTGAAAAGGCTTGAATTCCATTAAACTGTCCCCACTGATCTAAATTAGTCTGAAACCATCATTTGCCATCGGTTTTTTCCCTGAAATCCAAATGTAAATAGTCTTGAATTCCTATCAAAAACAGTGCTGAAAAGCCTTGAAATAGCCTTGAATTCCATATCTTCCCATGTGTATGGACCCTGTAGAAGCTGAGGCTTTAGTCAATGTAACATTGGTGTCAATGGGGAACTAAGTAGGGGCTTTCCACCACCGACTCGCCCTCTGGCGGCAGTAACAAGAACTCTGCAGCGGAAAAATGTCTTGTTGTGTGTGGGGTGCGGGGAAGGGTGGTGAAAATGGGAAATATTGCTCCTAGAGCAGGATTCGAACACACATGTCTTGCATTCCGAGCTAGTGTGCTCACCATTACACTGCCGAGGCTCCCTGATGTCATTAGCCTATCCACGCTTACCTGTTTATATGGCTCCTTGTCTGAGAGGTCAGTGCAGACTACTAAACTCTTATAGGGGATTTCTGCTTTTTTATGGCACTGGCAAGAACTCTGTGGCAAATGTCTCATAGAGGATTTCCACTGCCAATTTGCCCTCTGATGGCAGTGGCAAGAACTAGTATCTGTAGCATCTCACTGTGCAGCATGCTTTTTGGAAAAGGTCTTATTGAGAATTCCCACTGCCAGTTTGCCCTCTGATGGCAGTGGCAAGAACTAATGTTGCAGATAGCAGCTTACAATTCGGACCATATTATATTGGTTTTAATTTTGATTCTTGTGTGTGTGTATGTAGCTGCAGTCTGAGAGCGGGACGTAGCTCAGGCAGTAGAGTGTCCACCTGTGAAGGTGTGCGTCATCCAATCGATCCTGCTCAGTGGACCCATTTGCAGTTTGGGCTATTTTCCGTTCCAACTAGTGGTCCACAACTGCTTCATCAAAGGCTGTGGTATGTGCAGTCCTGTCTGTAGGAAAGTGCATATAAAAGACCCCTTGTTGCTTATCGGAAAGAGTAGCCTATGTGGCGGCAGCGGTTTCCTCCAAAGAAATATGTCAGAATGAACATATGTTTGACATCCAATAGCCGATGATAAAAATCAATGTGCTCTAGATGCATCGTTAAATAAAACAAACTTTTTTTGTATCTGTAGTCTCTTCACTTCCTGGTTCTGGGCCAGCAGTCGACTGTCACCAACTTCCAGTCCAAAGCGAGCCACCTGGTTACTGCCGCCAGTGACCCTCAGCTTGGGACAGATGTTGATCACGTGGTTTCCCGCTATACTGCCCTCGCGTCGACTGTGGCCGTGAGTATGGTTGAACTTTTCAGTTTCAGGGATGAGAAATTTCTAGTTTTCGGCAAATTTCCAAATTTTTCTCTTGGTCATATGCAGAGCTGCCAAATATTACAATTTTTCTGCGGAATCATTGCGATTTTCTGTCTTTCATTACGCCATTACGCCCATACTCTAAAGCACTACAGTAAATCCTCCATTTTCCACTTGGCGCGTTAAATAACTATTAAATAACCATTTCAAGGCCTATTTAAATTCAAAACAGCCCAACATTAATTTAAGCAATTCTGTTTGTGAAAGGTCTTTTTCATTTGTCACTAAAGCGAAGACTGATTTTCAACCCAGCATCTCTACCAAAACTCTTAGTAGTTTACTAATGCTATGTGCGCAATGCGTTGCGATTCAAGCAATATGTCGTGATTCATGCAATATGTCGCAATCCGTATGAAAGAAATATCACCCGTTTTCAAATGTTGCTAACCATGCATATGGGTTAAACAGGGTGCATACGCGGCTTTGAAATCGCTGAGAGTGCTGGAATTTTACCTTTTCGCATAAACAGCTTGTGTCGCCATGTTGCAGGAGCTAGAGAAGTGCTGTGAGCAACGCGTTGCAGACCACAGCATGCTGCAGGCCGCCCAGGCGGAAGCACGTGACTGGCTCACCAACATCACTGAGCAGCTCGCCATGGCGGCCGACATCCGAGGTGACCGCCACAGCATCCATGCGAAGCTCCAGAAGATCATGGTGAGCCTTTGGTGCTTTCTTTGGGTTTATTCCTCGTTCTACTAGTTCAGTATTCTACTAGTTCAATATTCTTATTCTAGTTCAAAATTCTTATTTCATCTTCCTGCTACTGGCAGTTATGTAATGTTCATTGGAGTGGACCAGATGCGGTGGGCGAATTGGTAGAGCGCAGGGAGTTCGATTCTATTGTCGAGTCGAACCAATTACTTTCAAACTTGAAATTTGTCACTATCTTGCATTACTAGGATAGGGCATTACTAGGATAGGGCATTACTAGGATAGGGCATTACTAGGATAGGGCAAAGACTGTTAGTGCAGTATCAGGAAAATGTGACTGAGTGGGAAATTGGGTCATGATGATGGTGGCCTGATCACCCAGTGTGGCAGCACTAATAAAACCGCCATTAGTGCACAGTCAAAACTCGGTACCCATCCTGGTATGACCTTAGATGTTGCCAGGACGTAAAACTGCAACAAACAAACAAATTATGGGAGAGGAGGATGCGCCTGCGCACCGGAACTTAACCAGTTTGGAGTCAGGCAGCAATCTGACCAGTCACGTCTGGAAACCAGAATGGGAATAGACCCCGCCAGTTAAGCTAGTGACATCTGTCGGAAGAATCTGGAACCACTCTGTTCGGGTACATTCCCCGAGTGCCTATGATTTCACATGCTATATTGCTGTAAAGAATCCCTGGAAAAATAACAAAATGCCTGATTATATTCAGATATTCATATCGCTACAGGATTCAAGCTCTTATCCTTGTAATATATATTTTTTTAAGACAACTATATTGTATTTTTCCTTTGGAATTTCACCACCGCTCTCTTCACATATTACACCCCTCCAGTTAAGCTAGTGACATCTATTGGCAGAATCTGGAACCACTCTATTCGGGCACTTTCCAGCTTAATTGGCAGGGTTTATTAGGTTACCTTTGATTCCTTATGTACTAATGTGATATGCTGGAGTCCAGTTTCATCATGATGTTTTACTATTGGTGATGCCTGATGATGATGCAGGGAGCTAAATGAGGGTAGAGCTGTTTAGATAGATAAATATATATTTGATAAGATTATAATATATAAATAGTTGATTCATTTGAGATTTGTCACATACATTTGATCTCTACCACTGTCTACTGATTTAATTATCAAAATAGTAAATTAAAGCATGTATCTGGTAGCTATTGTCGATGTATCTGGTAGCTATGTGTCTATGTGTAAAGTGTGACTCAGTTCATTTGCTATCAAATCTGAACTAGCACTATCCTGACTCAATGCCTATTCATCTATATGGGGAGGCTTCTCCGCAACACAGCGTTAATTTGAAATCCTTCTCCAGACTTCTTTTGAGATTTTGTCCCGCTATGATGTGAGGTCCTTTCTCAATAGATTAATTTAATTATAGAAGCAATTTAGGTGTCTAGGGATTCATGACCAGGGCCACGTTCAAGGTACACCTAGGAAGCGCCGTTTTTTTTAGCCTATTTGCTTTCAGGATACGCCTCAGAGTCGACTAGAAGTCTCGCTTTTCATGTATGAGGAAAAAACGCCTCGAAAATGGCCACCTCATTCAGTAATTTCAGCCAATCAGAGCTGTTCTTTTCAATTGCAAATGGCGGCCCCCTATGGAGGCCGCCATTTTCGAGGCACCCGACAGCTCAAGTCGTTAAGACTAGCGTGACGTCTGGAATTTCTCCGAGATGGCTCCGAGGCATACCTTGAACGCGGCCCAGATAACTACTCAAGCTACAGGTAGCAGGAATGAAAGATCTCCGTGCTTTCGTGAATTTCCACCATTTTTGTTATTCATCGATTCACGTTCACAAAATGCCAATATATATGTTGGCAATTGGTTACTCTGAATCTCATTCGTATGATATTAGTCTTCAGCATGGCCGATAATACGGTGAAAATAAAGGCAGTTGAAACCTGACTGCCAGCATTCTTTCACTGACCATGCTAATTCGGTGAGGGCGAATATCCATTTCGTGGAAATTCACCATTGGTTCTGCCAAAAGCCACTAGGTGGCGCCAAAGTCTGCCTCATTTCTACATTTTTTGCCGGAGAAACCACTTTCATCCCTGAGAGAGAAGCAATTTTACATAACCTTACTTCGAATGTTAAATAAATGCGTGTTTTAAAATAAAAAAGACTGAAATGACTCGCACCCATTACCAGGAGTTAGCCGAGCTGGAGGAGGTGGGGCGGGAGCAGGTGGGGCGGGTGGCGGAGGAGGCGGCCCGGGTAGTTCCGGACACCGCGCCCGGTGGTCAGGAAGCCATCAAGGCCGACATCCGGGCACTCACGGAGGAGCTGCACACCTGCTTCATCAACATCAGCACCGCGCATGCGCAACTAGGTATGTTTGGACGTATATTAACTCTGTATAACTGCGTTATTCTCTGAAACTGGGCGGTAATGTGTGACATGGAAACCAAAAGTGAAAACCTTCCAAATAACAGCAAAAGACATTCCAAATACAGTAAAACCTCTCTAAATCGACTAACCATGAGACCGGCTGGTAGCAGCAGTGTAAGTAATGTGGTCTACCTGGTAGCAGCAGTGTGAGTAATGTGGCATTCCTGGTAGCAGCAGTATGAGTAATATGGCCTACCTGGTAGCAGCATCATGAGTAATGTGGCCTAACTGGTAGCATCAGTGAGTAATGTGGCCTACCTCAGTACCTGGTAGCAACAATGTGAGTAATGTGGCCTTCCTGATAGCAGCAGTGTGAGTAACGTGGCCTACCTGGTAGCAGCATCATGAGTAATGTGGCCTACCTCAGTACCTGGTAGCAGCAGTGTGAGTAATGTGGCCTACCTGGTAGCAGCAGTGTGAATAACATGGCCTACCTCAGTACCTGGTAGCAGCAGTGTGAGTAATGTGGCCTACCTGGTAGCAGCAATGTGTGTAATGTGGCCTACCTAATAGCAGCAGTGTGAGTAAATTGTCATTGCTTCCCACAGAGCGACTTCTACAGCAGTGGGAGGACTACGACTCTGCGCATGCGCAGATCACCGAATGGCTGACGGCTGCCGAGGCCAGGGTGAAGCAGATGCAGGAGTACCACGTGACCCTCCGTGAGAAGCAGGAAGCACACCTCAAACACAAGGTACCACTTCTCATTAGTGACCATACGGGATGGCCGAAAGAGTTGAGCGTCCATCTCCCGTTTTGGTAGATCATGGAAATCGAACCCGGGTCGAGTCAAACATATATGAACATTTTCTCCTGATCGGCGGATTGCCACAACTTTTGGGGATTGATTTTGACACTTGACGATATGAGAGTTTCTCACTGATCAGTAGTTTCCCGACTTTTGGGCAATGACAGCTTTTTAGGTGTGATATATGCAGGGTCTGCATGAGGCCTAGAAAGTCTTTGAAATTCTTTAACTTCATTTAACTGATTTCAAGGCCTGGAAAAGCCTTGAATTTAACCTATTTTGGGTAATTATTCTTGAAAAGCCTTGAATTCCATTGAACTGTCCCCACTGATCTAAATTAGTCCGAAATCACCATTCGCCTTTTTTTCCCCCTGAAATCCAACTGAAAATAGTCTTGAATTCCTATCAAAAACAGCCTTTAAAAAAGCCTTAAAATAGCCTTGAATTCCATATCTTCACATGTGTACGGACCCTGTATATGTGCATCAGTTCTGCCACGTCTGACTTGGAGGGTGTTCTCTCCGCAGGGCGTGCATGATGATGTGGTGTCTCAGGAGGCAGTGCTTGATGGCATCAACGAGAAGGCGCAGAGCCTGCTGCAGACCACGGCCGATGCACGCCTCACTTCCCAGCTCACACAGCTCAACTCACGCTACTCAACTCTCACCGCACACTCAAAGGTACGCAAGTAGCGGAGTACGGCCATCAAGTGTACTACTTTTTCCTATTTTTCCTATTTTTTGCCATGAGGCCCTATTTAGCCCTATTTCCGTTAAAAAAATATGCCTATTTTTCCCCATTTTTTAAAACTCTTTTGGCCCATTGCATCATTTTTTTTCGAAATGCCATAATTTGTCTCTGCTCTGCACACTATTTGTTCTGGGTTATTAGAAACCAGTTTTTGAGAATGTCATTTTTGCAACATTTTTGTCAGGAAATATCTATTTTTAAAGAAAGCCATTTTTCATGACGCGTGCTTGTATTGATGACGCCCTTTATATCTGACAGGACACGCTGAAGCGGCTTGAGCAGGTGGTTGACGACCATGGCCAGTACCAGTCAGCCTACGACCACTGTCTGACGTGGATCACCGGGGCTGGTGACAAGCTGAAGGCGTGCAGCGACACGTCTGGTGACAAGGAGACCATACTGTCACACCTCCAGCAGCTACAGGTAAGTCAGTGTCACACTGTCATGGTCACAGGAAGGTTTACTCATCACAGTCACACTTGTAGCATGTCACACTGTCACACCTCCAGCAGCTACAGGTAAGTCAGTGTCACACTGTCATGGTCACAGGAAGGTTTACTCATCACAGTCACACTTATAACATGTCACACTGTCACAGCTCCAGCAGCTACAGGTAAGTCAGTGTCACACTCTCATGGTCACAGGAAGGTTTACTCATCACAGTCACACTTATAACATGTCACACTGTCACAGCTCCAACAGCTACAGGTAAGTCAGTGTCACACTGTCATGGTCACAGGAAGGTTTACTCATCACAGTCACACTTGTAACATGTCACACTGTCACCCCTCCAGCAGCTATAGGTAAGTCAGTGTCACACTGTCATGGTCACCAGAAGGTTTACTCACCACAGTCACACTTGTAACAAGTCACACTGTCACACCTCCAGCAGCTACAGGTAAGTCAGTGTCATGTGTCAGTGTCGCAATGTCAGTGTCACACTGGTAGCAGTTACAGCAAGGTTTACACATCACAGTCCCACCTTCAACATATCATACTGTCACATCTCCAGCAGCTACAGTTATGTCACTGTCACCCCGTCACTGTCACACTGTCACAAGCAGTCCCAAAGCGCATTACATACAAAACTATGTATCCTGACCTTGACCTTGTACCTTTCCGTGTGCTTCCAGGAGCTCATCGTGTACAAGGAGGAGGGCCAGAGCCAGCTGCACGCGGCCCACACGTGGGGTGACAAGACCCTCACCTCGACGAGCCCGGCCGGGCGCGAGTTGATCCGGCACCAGCTGGCCGAGCTGCAGGACCACTGGGACGGGCTCGTGTCGGGCATCTCGGACTCACGCTCGACGCTCGAGTCCTGCCTGCTGCAGTGGACCGACTACAGCGACACCAGCGAGCAGGTCGTGAAGTGGATCCAGGACGTGGGGCGACGCCTGGCGGACACGGGCGAACCACAGGGGGACCTGGGCGAGAAGAAGGCCCTGCTGCAGAAAGTGAAGGTGCGACTTGTATATTGTATATATACAGTAAATCCTCTCTAACTGACAACCTCCACAGATCGACAATTCCCATATGTCGATTGCTTTATTTCGGTCCCAAATTATCACCCATACAATATACCATTGTAATGAAATGAAAAACTCCCTAAGCCGACCACCTCCCTAAATGGACCATTTAAAGTCGGTCCCATGGTAGGGCGATACCTCCCTAAATGGACCATTTAAAGTTGGTTCCATGGTCGGTCGATTTAGGGAGGTGGTAACATAGCGCTATTAAATTGACTTTGTGCCCCCTTCTATCGTGGTCGACCTGGTAGCAGCAGTGTGAGTAATGTGGCCTACCTGGTAGCAGCAGTGTGAGTAATGTGGCCTACCTGGTAGCAGCAGTGAGTAATGTGGCCTACCTCAGTATCTGGTAGCAGCAGTGTGAGTAATATGGCCTACCTGGTAGCAGCAGTGTGAGTAACATGGCCTTCTATGTAGAAGGGGATGAGAATTTCGCACCAATCAGCAGTTTCCCTATTTTTGGGTAATGACCCACCTTTTTAGTATTATATCCAGGGATGAGAATCGGCAGTTCCCCAACCTTTCGTTAATGACCCACTTTTTCTAGTCCGACCTGTTCTCATTGGAGGGTCTGTACAGGGCCTGGAAAGTCTTGACAAGTTTTGAACTTCCTTTGCTCCATTTCAAGGCATTGAAAAGCCTTGCATTTAACCTATTTTGGGTAATTAGTCTTGAAAAGCCTTGAATCCCATTAAACTGTCCCCACTGATCTAAATTGGTCTGAAATCGGCATTCGAAATGCCGATTTCGGACTAAATCCAAATGAAAATAGTGTTGAATTCCTATCAAAAGCAGCCTTGAAAAGCCCTGAAATAAATAGACTTAAATTTCATAGCTTCACATGTGTATGGACCCTGTCACCGCTGTATTTAAAAATAAGCAGAATTGAAAGCCATAAATGTTGTGCTGTGGGTGTCTTCCTTCTTCTTCTTGGTTGTCCATTGGTGGCGATGATGACAGCAACTTAACATTTGTTGTGAACTCGTCAATGACTGATGAGTCCAATTTGTGCTCAAAATGTGTGGTGGCACATTGGACATGCATGCATAGCAGCTGTCAGAGAGTTTTATAGAGGAAGGAGACATCGTTACTCTGCTGGTGCTTTTGTTTAGCTTGAGATATACGATCAGTTTCAAACTGTGTTGTGCGTCTTTGAATAGAAGCACGCCATGAACTGCCGTCCTTGGCCGCTGTTTCCCAGGTTGTAGTGTTGAGATTACATTTCTTAATTGAGTGTAAAGCTACTAATAATTCACTCTCACCCAGGGCCTGCACCAGGACGTGTTGGCTTACGAACACGTGCTTGACTCGGCTGTCGTGAAGGCTCACCAGCTGTCAGCGTCCAGCGCCTCCAACCTGGTACAGGACCGCAGCACCCAGATGCTGGAGCAGTACAGCGCACTGCGGGACGAGGTCAAGGTAACACGACCCACTCCTACAGGCTCCACTCTAGATAAAGGATTCACCCGGTACTCACAGTCACAGTACACGGGTGAATACCAAATCCTATATAAAAACTGTCGAAAAAGCGGGTTAATGAATTGAGAGCCTAATTTTACAATCTAAGAAGCAACAATTATTCCTTACATATGTCTTATTGATAGCCCGCTACCTTTGAATTGAAAAATATAATATAATATCTACTTTAATAAGATTTAAATGTGAAATCGACGGCGTTCTGCAGCCGCCATCTTGTCTTTTTGCATTCTGTCCCATTTCACCAACTCTGTGCCTATATGGGTACCCATTTGATACTGGAGCCACAGTTTCTACTTCATGTTCCATACTAAACCTATTTTCGCCCGTATTTACACTACGTTGTCCTTCACCCGTGCACTACAAGTACCGGGTGAATCTTTTATCTAGCTCCACTCCTGTTGTTTCTTGGTTGTTTTACATCCTAGCAACATCTAAGGTTCTGTGTTTTCTAGACATGACAACTTCTGATTTTACCACAGTTGTATGCTCTTTGGCATACATTTCTGTGCTCTATTTGACTTGTTTGAAATATATTAAATTTTTTAATTCGGATGTGTCTAACCACTGTATGACCCCCAATAGCCGATGTCCACTTTTTTGTTCCGAGGTGTCGTTAAATAAACAAACAAACAATAATTCTAGACGTGACAATGACATTCAGTTGTTGTTTGTTGGGGTTTTCCTTTTTGGCAACATCTAAGGTTCTGTGTTTTCTAGACATGACGATGACATTCGATTTGTGTTTGTGACATGTACCCCCATGAGAGCTGTCCCACCTCATACAGCAACTGCTCCAACTGGGTGTTTGACAGGCACCATAATATTTGGTATTTAAACTGTTTGTTGGGGCTTTACATCCTAGCAACATATATGGTCATATCAGGATGGGTACCAACTTGTGACAATGAGCACTCATGGTGGCTTTATAGTGCCGGCCTCACTAGGAGATCAGGCCACTGGCACAATGACCCGATTACCCACTCATTCACATTATCCTGATGCTGAGCTAACCAGTCCTTGCCCTATCCTAGTAATTACCGAGCACCAGGCAAGGTAGAAACAAGTACCAATTTGGTAAAGTCATTGGTTTGACTCGACTGGGAATCCAACTCCCAACCTTCGACAACGGGGTAATTAATCCTTTGCAGTGGGGTGATTTACTTCTCACAGTGCAATCATTTACCATTTTAGTGGTGTAATTAAACCTTCACAGTACCTTAGTTACCCGTTTATAGTGTGGTAATTTAGTGTTCCTCGTGTCCTTCCAGGAAGCGCTCCATCTGGCGGAGAAGGCGGTAGAAGACCACATGGCGTTCAATGACCTGTGCTCCTCGTTTGGAAGTTGGGTTCGCACAGCCCGCGAGAAGCTGGCCGTGTGCTCTGACACATACGGAGATAAACCCGCCATACAGAGCAAACTTGACAAAATCAACGTATGTCACCCTCTTATATATATACCGTATTCTTGCGGGTTAACACCCATGTGTGGGTTAACGCCCACCCCACCCCCACCCCCACTTGGCCAATATTTCGTAGACACCCACCCCTTAAACGCCCATGTGTGGGTAAACTCCCACCCCCCACTTCAGTGATTTGCCAATTTAATCGCCCGCGAGAATAGGGTATCTCTTTCAAATTTACTTAGATTTTATTTATACAGACAGACTAAATCCAATGCACATTTCATCATTTTACCACCGTCTAGTAACAGATGATTTTTATTTAAATTGTCGCTTTTAAAAATTTTAATTTGATTTATTGTGTTCGAAATCAGTATAGCATACCACAATTAGCGTGCATTCAATAAGCTCTTAAAACTCAACAACTGGTAAAACTAAGCAAAAAGAATTCTTTTAAAGAAAAAAAGAAATGCCGCAACCTAAATGACTGCCTTTCTTTGTGCCACCCTTCACCAGGCACTGCAGCCAGACCTGTCAACGGGAGAAACTCGCCTGGCTGCGGCCATCACCACCGGCGAGTGCCTTATGCTGCAATGCAGTGGCAGTGCGAGTGCCGCCTTACGCCAAGACCTGGCGCTGCTCGGTGCTGATCTAACCGAGTACCGCTGCCAGCTAACTGAGGCCCGAGACCGCCTCGCCGACTGTCTGAAGGCGTGGGAACGCCACGAGATGGCGTTCGGCGAGTTCTCCGAATGGCTGAACCAGACTGAAGCCCGTCTGCGGAAGGAACCTGTGAAGCAGAAGACAGTCAAAGACAAGGAGGTACAACTGGAGGAATACCAGGTGAGGGGACAGGGACATGACCGCCAATATGTCTCCACTATAGTGGATACTTATGAAATCAAGACAAATAGTTTTGTGGGTTGTTCTTTGGGGGTATATTACTTGTTTAAGCAGGGGAAATTTCAATTGCGGGCAATTGGTCTTGCTCATTCCATTTCTCTTCTAGTTTTTAAATTTCTAGCTATTTGTGGTATTTCTCCTAAAGGTTTTGTATGTTGGAGTTTTATTTGCTATCAAGATCTGAGGTCATATCATTATGGGTATCGACTTATAACGGGTACCGACTGATGGTGGCTTCATAGTGCTCCCACACTGGGAGGCCGTGCCGATGGCACCATGACCCAATGTCCCATTGCGTCCCATGTTTGGTATACTAAGCAAATCAGGTCTTACCGTATCCTTCTAATGCCGGTGTAGGTAATGTAAGTAGCAACTTTGTATGTCATTCGTTAGACTTGGACTGGAATCGCACCCACGACTTATCGCACGGGAAGCCAGAGTTCTTGCCGATTCGGCTATCCGGTCCGGTTCTTAGAAAGAACTCCTTCTTTAAGGTTTGGTAGATTGTGAGATTCGAACCCATGAGTTCGAACCCTGGTTGAGTCAAACCAATGACATAAGAATTGATACCCATCGCTTCCTATCCATGTGCTCAGCATTATGAGAATAGGGCAAGGACTAGTTGGCTCAGTGTCAGGATAATGGGACTGAGTGGGATATCAGGTCATGGTGCTGGTGGCCTAGTCTTCCAGTGGGGCAGTATTATAAAATCACAACTGCATCACAAGTCAGTAACTGTCCTGATATGACCTTAGATGTTGCCAGGACATAAAACTCCAACAACCAACCAACCTTCTTTAAGTTTCTGCCCTAGAAACTGCCGTTGCTTCTGACACAAACTGCTTGCTCTCTGTTTTAGCGCAAACACGGCGAGCTGCTGAAGTGCCAGTCAGACATGGACACGGTCAGTGTGCACACGACAGCCCTGCTCGACTTCAACTCGGACGCACGGGTGTCTCACGCCATCACGCAACTGGCCACCAAGTACCAGACGCTGCTCTCCCTCAGTAAGGTATGTATAATAGGCCGTCGCATACCAGACGCTGCTCTCCCTCAGTAAGGTATGTGTAATAGGCCCTCAAGTACCAGACACTGCTCTCCCTCAGTAAGGTATGTGTAATAGACCGTCGAGTACCAGACACTGCTCTCCCTCAGTAAGGTAAATGTAATAGGCGTCGAGTACCAGACGCTGCTCTCCCTCAGTAAGGTATGTGTAATAGGCCGTTGAGTACCAGATGCTGCTCTCCATCAGTAACGTATGTGTAATAGGCTGTCGAGTACCAGATGCTGCTCTCCCTCAGTAAAGGTATGTGTAATAATCCACCAATTACCAGGTACGTGTTCACTTTTAAAGTACATTAAACTACATGGTTTATAATATTTTTCAAACCAAAGGTAGCGGGTAAATATTAAGATATATATTTGAAGAATATCTTGCTTCTTAAATTAAGAATTGATCTGCTCATTTCATTGTAGATTAATTTTCGCCACTATTTAAAATGACTTGGTTTTCACCCATACTGCAAGTACGAGGTGAATCTTCCATCTTGTATCTACTATTTGGGGCTGACATGGGACCTATTTAGCATGTGCTCGCTATGATAGTAGCATTGACGCTTCCGGTCACGTGATTGTGCTGCAGGACGTGACGCGGCGCGTGGAGTTCCGGGTCGCCGAGCACCAGCAGTTCGAAGCGGCCGTGGCCGACTTCACCGCCTGGCTGGACGGGGCGGCAGAGAAGCTGCAGACGCTGCACAACTCAGCCGGCACCCGCGACCACGTCGAGAGCAGGCTCACCAAGATCCGAGTGAGGCCAAGTTAATGTGTATCTCTTGTTTTAGGGTAGCAAGAGAGTGCCTTTTAAAATATCATATTTTTCAAAGCCATTCTTGAAACACCATAACTCCTTTATTATTCAAGATAACTCCCTGAGATTTTCAGAGAAGCAACTTCCGCAGTTATCTAAGGTGTGGTGCCAGGAATTGTCAATAATTGTTCCATTAGGTGCTTATTTTATGGTATGAATATATAATTTGTATCCAAAAATGTTAAAAGAATTAAAATTGGGTGAGAAAAACAATTGAAGCAATCTAGACAAATTCTGTTCCTCTGAGGACATTGATATACATATTAAAACATATGTAAAATTCATGACTCTGCTCTCCGCCTCCCGTTCTGGTAGGTCGTGGGATTCGAACTTCCGGGTTCGAACCCTGGCCGAGTCAAACCAATGACTTAAAAAGTTATACTTGTTGGTACCTAGCCTGGTGCTTGGCATTACTAAGATAGGGCAAGGAGCAGTGGAATGAGGAAGACCAATTGTCCATGATTGAAATTTCCCCTGCTTAATCAACTGATGTGCAAAAGAAAACAAGTGTCTTCTGCTTTTTATTGCTCAAATGTCAAGCTTTTATTATTCACTCTGGAATTATATTCAAGTTATGTCATGTGATACTAGTGTCATTCAATGAATCTTGAGCCATGGTGTCTTCTTGTTCTGATACTTTGACGGTGACAGGCATTACGTGTTCTTGTTCTGATACTTTGACGGTGACTGAGCCATGGAGTGTTCTTGTTCTGATACTTTGACAGTGATTGAGCCATGACGTGTTCGTGTTCTGATACTTTGACAGTGATTGAGCCTAGGTGTGTTCTTGTTCTGATAATTTGGTGGTGATTGAGCCATGACGTGTTCGTCTTCTGATACTTTGACGGTGATTGAGCCTAGGCGTGTTCTTGTTCTGATACTTTGACAGTGATGGAGCCATGGTGTGTTCCTGTTCTGATTCTTTGGCGGTGGTTGAGCCAAGGCGTATTCTTGTTCTGATACTTTCATGGTGATTGAGCAATAGTGTGTTCTTGTTCTGAAACTTTGACGGTGATTTTTCCACAGGACCTGCAAACAACGCTGGACTTTGGCTCCGGGCGCCTGAAGGCGGTGCAGGACCTCGGCGAGCGGCTTTTTGCCTCGACCAGCGCCGAGGGCACCGAGCTGGTCCAGGAGCAGCTCGGCCTGCTGCGCACCGAGCACGCCCGGCTCAAGGCGGGGCTGGTCGACGCCAAGCAGGATCTGGAGGTGGTGTCTGCACAGTGGGGAAGCTTCGAACACGCCAGCGATCAGCTCGCGCTCTGGATCAGCGAGGTAGAGCTGCGACTGCGCGCGGAGTCACACCTCAAGGGCAGCTTCGCTGAGAAGCGAGCCGCACTGGAGAAGGTGCGGCTTGTCGAAAAGGACATGGGGTTGCACAACACTCTGGTGAAGACGCTCAAGGAACGCGCCGCCCAGCTGCAGGAGCCCCATGCCGGCGACATGCTTGCCGAAGTGCTGCAGCGACACGCCACTGCGCAGGCGCTGGCTACCGAGGTGCACACGCAGGCGGAGGCGGATGTCGCCGAGCATGAGGCATACATGGCGAGCTACCAGCACTGTCTCGACTGGATCGCAAGCTCCAAGCAGGTGTTGCAGGGACTGGCGGACACGAGTGGCAGCACTGCCGTCGTGCTGGAGCGGCTGCAACAACTTGAGGTGAGATTCCAGGGCAACATCGACACCACCATGTACCCAAAATTTGTTCAACTTATTTCCAACTTTTTTCTTGCAAGACATGAGTCTTGCTTACTTAAATGTAATCAATCAAATCTTGTTTGACTTTATTGTCTATGCTAAAATGATGTTCTCGATGTGTCTGATTTCCATGTTGCATGAGTGATTTTAACATATTGCTCAATTTGTATAAGGTCTAAGTCAAGAAGTGAAATATTTGTTTTTTCAACTCTGACATATGCACAAATTGCAAGCCTTCATAGGAACATGAATTCTGCTATTATTTGAAATGGTGTTTTTTTTGCTATTATTTGGAAGGTTTTCTCTTTTGGTTTTCATGCCAGACGGGATGGCCGAATAAGTTGAGCATCCACCTCCTGTTTTGGTATGTTGTGGGATTCAAACCCATGGGTTCGAACCCTGATCGAGTCAAACCAATGACTTAAAAATTGATACTTGTCACTACGTAGCCTGGCGCTCGGCATTATTCGGATAGGGCAAGGAGCATTGGAATGAGGAAATTCAATTGTCTGCGATTGAAATTTCCCCTGCTTAATCAACTAATGTACAACAACAACAAATGTCACACTTCAGAGCCTAGAAAATGACACATAGACACGTGGTGGGATACATGGTGGGACTTATGAAAAAGTATAAATTATATATACAGATTAACACAGGGATGAAAAATGTCCGCCTTTTCGCGGATTTCCGCGATATTTTGTTATATGTTCATATTAATGTTATGCAAAATGTCAAGGAATTGGGATGGGATATTGGTTAGGTCGAAAAGCGTCTTATATGACCTTAGATGTTGCTAAAACATAAAACCCTAACAAGGATGAGTTAGGTATGGGAGATAATTTAGGCAAAACAAGGACAGTTGAAACCTGACTTCTGACATTTGTCCCGCGATTCCCTGACAGTGCTAATCCTATAGAGGAAAATCCGCGTTTTCGCGGAAATTCGCCTTTGGTGTAATATTCTTAGCTTGATTTCCGCGTGTTTTGCCCGAGACCACTTTCACCCCTGTATTATATATGATTATACTATATCATGATATATGTTTGATTGTTGGGCTACATGTTGCCACATAAAAGCTTATCCTCCTCCTGATATGACCTTAGATCTTGGCAAGACGTAAAACTCCAACAACCAACCAACTAATCTTCGTAATAAAATATTTAAATCTTCCTATTTTTGCTCACATAATGTTGGGAGTGGGACGTAGCTCAGGCGGTAGAGTGTCCACCTGTGTAGGTGTCGGTCATCCTATTGATCCTGCTCAGTGTGCCCATTTGCAGTTTGGGCTATTTTTCCGTTCCAACGAGTGGTCCGCAACTGCTTCATCAAAGGCTGTGGTATGTGCTGTCCTGTCTGTGGGAAAGTCCATATAAAAGACCCCTTGCTGCTTATCAGAAAGAGTATCCTATGTGGCGGCAGCTGGTTTCCTCCAAAGAAATATGTCAGAATGACCATATGTTTGACGCCCAATATAGCTGATGATAAAACTCAATGTGCTCTAGAGGCGTCGTTAAATAAAACAAGCTTTACACAATGTTGCGTCTCTGCTACAGGAGCTGCGGTGCAGTCTGCCCGAGGGGGAGGAGGCGGTGTCGGCGGCAGAGTCGCTTAGTGAGGCGGTCAGCGCGCGCACCTCTCCCACCGGGTGCAGCACCACCCAGCGGGACATGGCAGTACTACGAGGGGAGTTGCGGGCCCTGGAAGCTGCATACTCAAACACCGAGCAGACGCTGCGCGATTGTCTCGGCACCCTGGAAAAGTTCGAGGCAGAGCATGAGCAGTTTGAGACCTGGCTGTGTGCATCTGAGCAGAAGGTGCAGGCAAACACTGCATGCACCTTAAGCACCACCCCACAGGTGCACCTGGAGACTGCCGAGGTCAGTTGGTTTCCACATTGTTCAAGGTCACTCGGGTCAATGAATTTTATTTAGTAGTTTATCTATAATATTGCAAATGTCGCGTGCGGCGTGATCGGGAGTTCGGTTCCCGGTCGAGTCAAACCAATGACCATGGTTTACAGTATAGTAAATTATTTGCATTCGTTCCACTTATTTACAGTACAACCCTAGTATTTACAGTGTAGCAAATTATTTAACCGTCAATTATTTACAGTGTAGTCAATGATTTACAGGTAATATTTTAAAGTACAGTCAAGTTTCGTACAGTACACTGAGTCCAAGTTGTATGGCCGAATGATTTGAGCGTCCGTCTCCCTTTTGGTAGATCGTGGGTTCGAACTCTGGTCGAGTCAAACCAATGACTTAAAGATGTATGCTTGTTGCTTCCTAGCCATGCGCTTGGCATTATTAGGATAGGGCAAGGACTGGTTGGCTCAATGTCAGGATAATGTGACTGAGTGGAATATCACTATCAGGTCATGGTGCTAGTGGCCTGGTCTCCCAGTGGGGCAGCACTATAAAGTCGCCATGAGTGCACTGTCACATGTTGGTAACCATCCCAATATGACCTTAAGTGTTGCCAGGACTTAAAACCCCAACAACCGACCAATCATAAGGCCTGTGCGTCATCATAAATCCTGTGCAGTAACCTAAGGCCTGTGCAGTATCCTAAGGCCTGTGCAGTATCCTAAGGCCTGTGCAGCATCATAAATCCTGTGCAGTAACCTAAGGCCTGTATAGTATCCTAAGGACTGTGATGTATCCAAAGGCCTGTGTAGTATCCTAATGCCTGTGCAGTATCCTAAGGCCTGTGTAGTATCCTAATGTATGTGTAGTATCCTAATGCCTGTGCAGTATCCTAAGGCCTGTGTAGTATCCTAAGGCCTGTGCAGTATCCTAAGATCTGTACACATGTTCCTAACCTGCCGTCCGCCTGTTCTCCCCACCCAGGACCTGCACACTGAGATATTGTCCCAGAAGCCGCTACTCGAGCAGCTCTCGGAGCGCTCAGAGCTGCTCTATGGGCGCTCTGCCGACCCAGCACTCGCCGCCAAGGTTCTTACTCTCGTCACCAGGTGGCAGGCGCTCAACACCAGCACGAAGGTAGGCAGACACGGGTATATTTTTTTCTTGAAGATTTATACTGCCTATCATGGATAAGTCTGAATAGTCTTGTTTTCACCATTAGACAGAGTCTACATTTTTACCGATCTAAGGGATTTTTAACCTCCACGCCAGATAGACATGGTGGAAGAGCAACTGGCCTTTGATGATGCTGCAAGTTACCAAGGAATCGAACCACCTACCTTCAGAGTAGGAGTCTGACTTAGCTAAAAGTCACACTCTAATCACTCCGCCACAGAGAACACCACAGATCATATGGCTTGAATAGTATTCACCAGAATGCTTTATAAGGGTGGAATTTGACTTAGTTAAGGTAACTAATCGGGGGTGAGTTGTCTAGGGTGAAGTAACTTATAATAATTTTTTTAATAGGTTGTAGAAATATCATTTCAGAAAACTATCACTAATGATTTTCTTTTTTTATTTGTTAAATGACATCATTTCCTTCCTGAACTTGCTTAACCCATTGAGAACGCCACCTGTATTAAAGTTTTATAATCCGATGAAAACATAACACATTTCTTACCAAAACACTTGTCGCGATCCAACTTAAAGTTGCATAGTCAATGGTTTTGAGTTTCTGTCAGTTTCCTGAGATAGATATATTAAATTGATTGTTATAATCTACTCTACTTTAATTTGAAGTAACTGTTATTTTTAAATGACTAACTTTTGAGATATTTGAAGTGTAAAAATGTAAAATTAGTTTCAGCAAGCACACCAAAAATTCTGACACCATTGGCTTCTGCAGTAACCGGTTCTCTTAAATTGGCTCAGTATTCACTTCTATGTAGCAATAAATGCTTAAAGTTGCATAGTCCGATGGTCTGAGTTTTTGACATTTTCGGAGATAAATACATTCGGTTGATCATTATAATGTACCTTACTTTAGCTTCAAGTAACTTATTTTAAGTGGCTAACTTTTGAGATATTTGAAGTGCAACTATGCTAAATTAATTTTGGCAAGCTTGCCAGAACTCTGACTCCATAGCCTTCTGCAGTAACAGGTTCTATTTTATTGCCTCACTATTCCCTTCTGTGTGGCGACAAATGTTTAATAAGTGCACCAGTATCGAAGCTAGATATGTAGAATCCAATTTAGATAATTATTTTGGTTTTAAAATGTTGATGTTGTCATCGGACTATGCAGCTTTAATAGGTGTATCACTATCCAAGTTAGCTATGTAGAAACAGCTTTAAGTACTGGTGCACTTACTAAACATTTATTGCCTCACAGAGAGAATGTTGAGTCAACTTAACCTGTTCCTGCTACAAGTTCTCAAAGCCTCTGATGTCAAGAATTTCGCTGTGCATACCCAATTTAATTTGGATATTTTCATTTCAAATATATCCAAAATTAACCTTTTCTAATAAAAAAAAAGTAAATCTAGACATAAGTTAGATATATTATAGCGATTAATATATTTGTATCTCATATTATTATTATTATTATTATTATTATCCTCTTCTATATTATTATTATTATTATTATTATTATTATCCGCTTTTTTTTTTTTTTTACAAAACCATCGGATTGTGGAACTTTAATATATCCTCACAGCCGGATACAACCCCTGTATTAACACATCCCCGCAGCAGGATACAGCCTGTGTGAATGCAAATAGTATGTCTAATCTATAAAACCATTATTCTCATTAATCAAAGTTGTTTTGTGTGTGTATTTTTTTAAGCAGCTTAAGATGGTGTAATGGGTCATCCAAAGTTGTAAACATTTTCAATCATACAAAGTTTACGACAAGGGGAAGGGAAGGGGGGGGGGGGGGTTGTCCGTAAAGTACGACTTTTAGCGTTTAATAAAATGATGACATTTTTTTTGTTTGCACTGTAGTAGACCACTGGTTTCTGGCAAGGAGCCACATAGAGAGGTTTGGATAGGGTGATTACATCAGAGTGCCTAGATAGTATAATAATTAGCACACTATCCCTGGAAAAGCAAGACGTGGGTTTGAATCCTGCGCTAGGCATAATATTTTCCATTTCATCAACCCCAAGATAGCAGGCCTACAGCAGGCTAGGTTGCCCACATGTACATTTTTACGTTATTGGTTTGACTCAACCATGGTTCAAACATCGGGGTTTGAATGTGATAACCTCCCAAAATGGGAGGTGTGCACTCAACTCATTTGGCCACCCAATCTGGGTCTGTAGTAAAATGTTAATGCGTACTACTTTGGAGGGGCGGGGGGGGGGGGGCAGGGTGGGATGGAAAAGTAGTACTGTCTGTACTACCTTGACAATGTTGACAAATTTGGACGACCCCTAAGACTAAGAGATCTCAGAAAAATTGCAAGATATTAAACATGAAATATTGTACCATAGTGGCGGTGCCTCTCTAGAAGGGTGTGTGGGAAATAAATGGCAGCACTAAAGCGGTGGTGAGCCGACAGGTGGCGTTGTGGGATGGTTTAATGACTGACTGTGAATGCAATTCTAAATTACGCCTGTTATGATTTCTTTCACCAGCGGTTCAACCTTGTAAGTCCTTTCTGGTTCAGCTTATACCCCAGTCACACTAAGCCTGTGTTCGCTTGCGATCACTTTGCGATCATTTTGCGACCACCTTGCGACGTCCTTACAACCCGCGGCGAGATTTGCCGACTGGTCACCGACGATTTCAGATCATTTTGGTCGCAAGGAGGTTGCAGCTGCTGCACCTACAACCTCCTTGCAATCAGTGTGGTCGCCGACCGCCATGCCATGAGCATGAGGATTTTGGTCGGTCGCTGAGCGGTTGCCGAGCAGTTGACCAACCTCCTTAAACATCGGCGACAGCTCGGCACCCGCCGTGCCAGGAGGGCGACTTAGTCACCAACCAGTCGCTGACCGGATTTTTGCTTCAATGCCGCAAGGCAGTCGCAAGGAGATTGCAGGCTTTTTGGTCGTAATGTGGTCGCAAGCGAACGCTGGCCATAGTGTGACTGGGGAACTATCGTCCACACGCTCTGCCCCAGCTTCTCCATGAGCTGGTGTAGACCTTCTTAGCCACCACTCAATCACTCTTTTGTCTCTATTTCTTTTACTTCATTTCCTGTTTCCGTTCTATGGTTCTTTAAAACAAATTTAAAACAAGTGGAATATTGTTTATATGCTGTGTTTTTGTTTTTTTGTTTTTTTCGTTTGTTCTTTCCATGCTGTGTTCACCGGTTCCAGTTGTATCACGTGGTGGTTGGACTCACATGGCCTAGCACCTTTGGTGTGGCACTTTGTAAATCATTTTTTTGCACAACCCAACCACAGTTAAAAACCAGGGATGAAAGATCTCGATTTCGCGGATTTCCACGGTTTCTACTGTATTGCAATCCCATAGGACTAGTATCAGCATATGCTAATACATTACTCAAACCCCGCAGCACTATCAGCGTGTGCTAATACATTGTTCAAAATTCCACAGCACTATCAGCATATGCTAATACGTTGCTCAAACCCCGCAGCACTATCAACGTATGCTAATACGTTGCTCAAACCCCGCAGCACTATCAGCGTATGCTAATACATTCTTCAAAATGCCACAGCACTATCAGTGTATGCTAATACGTTGCTCAAACCCCGCAGCACTATCAGCGTCTGCTAATACATTGTTCAAATACTGCAGCACTATCAGCGTATACAAATATGTATGAAACCTGACTTCAGGGAATCTTGCGCGATTCCCTGACAATGCTAAGCCTATGGGAGAATATCCGCTCTTTTATGGAAATTCGCCGTCAATTTACAGATAGCCTTACCATAGGCATAGATTTCTGTTTTTATTTTTTTGGCAGAGACCACTTTCATCCCTGTAAAACTTGAGTACTCAACTCCTTCCCAGTTTCCTCCTCAGCTGCTGCTGACATATTCCACACCACTTCGTGAACCATTAGCTAAGTGGGTCTGTTTGTACAGTAAAGTGGCTTTAATTAGTTATTTTTTTAATTATATACACACACAAAAGAAGAAAGAAAAAAAGAAGATATTATTTTAAAAATTAATTATATGGCACTGTTTGCTCGGCTGAGATGCTTAATGTGCTTACGTTTTTATTATCTCTGTGTGATGCTCGTCAAGTCCACCAGGTTTATTTATAAATGGACAACAGTCCGAACACCTGGTGTCATGACTATGTCTTCTACTCCTCAATAGGTTATGGAAATGCACACATGAGAGATTTCCCAGTGTTTGTTTAACAACCACCACCACCCCTCCCCCACACAGCTCCGCAACTTATATCATGGCTTTTTATAATTCATTCTACAAAAAAATGTCATTAAACAAGTTATTTACATTAATTTAATAGATACAGGGCTTGAGGGGCTGAATGCCATATTAGGGAGACAATGGACCGATTGTGTCTTCTAATGTAGGATTACAATTCTTAAGTTGGCTTTGCATAATGACTAAATGTTTCCTGCTTTCTAACAGTTTAAATCAAATTCAACAGAAGAGAATACTTGACTTGCAAATTCACTTTGAAGTATGTATGGACAACAGGGTGTTGTAGAGCTAAATTTGACACAGCTGCTGTAAGGCAATATGAGATTTACAGCAATAAGGGTTTTACAGCAGTGAGAGTGAGTCTTGAGAGTTAGAAAGGACACAATGGCTGTAAGACAATGTACTTTATTACAGCAATGAAGGTTTTACAGCAGTAAGAGCGAGTCTTGTAGAATTAATAAGGACACAATGGCTGTAAGACAATGTATGTTATTACAGTAATGAGGGTTTTACAGCAGTAAGAGTGAGTCGTGTAGAGTTCAAAAGGACACAATGGCTGTAAGACAATGTACTTATTACAGCAATGAAGGTTTTACAGCAGTAAGAGTGAGTCTTGTAGAGTTAAAAAGGACACAATGGCTGTAAGACAATGTATGTTATTACAGCAATGAGGGTTTTACAGCAGTAAGAGCGAGTCTTGTAGAGTTAAAAAGACACAATGGCTGTAAGACAATGTACGTTATTACAGCAATGAGGGTTTTACAGCAGTAAGAGTGAGTATTGTAGAGTTAAAAAGACACAATGGCTGTAAGACAATGTACGTTATTACAGCAATGAGGGTTTTGCAGCAGTGAGAGCGAGTATTGTAGAGTTAAAAAGGACACAATGGCTGTAAGACAATGTACGTTATTACAGCAATGAGGGTTTTACAGCAGTAAGAGTGAGTATTGTAGAGTTAAAAAGGACACAATGGCTGTAAGACAATGTACGTTATTACAGCAATGAGGGTTTTGCAGCAGTGAGAGCGAGTCTTGTAGAATTAATAAGGACACAATGGCTGTAAGACAATGTACTTATTACAGCAATGAAGGTTTTACAGCAGTAAGAGTGAGTATTGTAGAGTTAAAAAGGACACAATGGCTGTAAGACAATGTACGTTATTACAGCAATGAGGGTTTTACAGCAGTAAGAGCGAGTCTTGTAGAGTTAAAAAGACACAATGTCTGTAAGGACAATGTACCTTATTACAGCGGTGGAGGTTTTACAGCAGAAAGAGTGCTCTCGAGGGTCCAATTTGACTGACTTACCCTGTGTTGCTATCGCAGGAGTCTGCTCAGCGACTGGATCAGCTGGTCCGGGACGAGAATGTGTGTGTCGCCTGTGGTGCCGCTTGGGACGAGTGGCTGGCACGCATGAACGACAAACTCGCCTCGTGTAGCGACACGTCGGGCAGTGAACACGAGCTGGAGACACGCATCCACAAGATAAAGGTCAGACGTGACATTTTTTGTTGTAATTGGTACATTAGTTGATTAAGCAGGAGAAATTTATATCACAGCAATTGGTTTTCCTCATTCCACTGCTCCTTGCCCTATCGTCGTAATGCTGAACGTCCAGGCAAGGTGGCGACAGGTATACATTTTTTATCAAGACGTTGGTTTGACTGGTCCAGGGTTCACCACGTTTCGAATCACACAATCTATCAAAATGGGAGGCGGATGCTCAACTCATATGACAATCCTGTCTGGTCAAGTAAACAAGGAGTTTATATGGGTACTATTATATACATGTGCATCCTTACTCAGATGTATGTGTGGGACAGTTGTGACATCGTATGTACCTAGTCATGTAAAGTAAGTATGTATAGGTCATGTAATCCAGGGGTTTATGTGGGTAATAATTTAGATGTGTGCATTACTTAGATGAACATGTGGGGTATTTATGACATAGAATTACCTAGTCACGTAAAGTAGGTATGTATATGTCATGTAAACTGCGGGTTTATGTGGGTACTTAACTTTGAGGTGTGCACTACCATCAAGATATGAGGGATGAAAGGTTTCCTGGATTTTTCCTGTAGCTATAAGTGTATACTAATACTTTGTTCAAACGCCGCGGCACTATAAGTGTATACTAATACATTGTTTTACGCTGCAGCACCATCAGCGTATACTACTAATAAATGCTTCAAACGCCACAGCACTATCAGTGTATACCATTAATACATGCTTCAAATGCTGCAGCACTATCAGCGTATACCAATATATATGAAACCTGACTTCCGGGAATTTTCCGCGATTCCCTGACAATGCTAAACCTACGGGAGAATTTCGCATTGCCGCTTTTTTTCCCGGAGACTACTTTCATCCATGAGATATGCAGGCTGTGGCGTTTTAGTGACGTCGTTTAGACCAGGGATATAGGTCAGTAATAATTATAGATGTACACCTCCACCCAAATGTACAAGTAAGGCAGTAGTAACAGTGTAAGTCTATGTAGATATTGTCGCGGGGGTGATGAAAATGGGAAATATTGCACCTAGAGCAGGACTCGAACCCACATCTCTTTGCATTCCGGTGTAACGATTTCAACTTCCCCCCTTCTCAAGTTCCCCCCCGGGAATCTGAAAACGTTTTCAACTTCCCTCCGGGGAACTTAAAAACGTTTTCAGATTCCTGGGGGGGGAACTTAAAAACAGTTTTCAGATTCCTCCCCCTATTTTCAAATTCCCCCCTCCAGGAATACAATTTCAACTTGCCCCTTCCTAAGTCCCCCCCCCCCTGGGGAATCTGAAAACGTTCTTAACTTCCCTCCATGGAAATTAAAAACGTTTTCAGATTCCCAGTGGGGGGGAGGGGGGGAATTAAAAACAGTTTTCAGATTCCTCCCCCTATTTTCAAATCCCCCCCTTCAGGAATCCAATTTCAACTTCCCCCTTTCCCAAGTTCCCCCCCCCCCCCCCGGGAATCTGAAAACATTCTTAATTTCCCTCTGTGGAAATTTAAAACGTTTTCAGATTCCCGGGGCCGTTTTCAGATTCCTCCCCCCTATTTTCAAATTCCCCCCTCCGGGAATTTAAAATTGTTTAAAAATAAAGAAAATTCCACAAAAATGTAAAAGTTTTAAAAAGATCGGAAATTTATGAAAAATAGTAATAGTAGTAACAAAAATGTCCCCAAAGATTTTTTGTTAATCGAACAATTTCACGCAAAAAATTCACAAAAAAATGTATATTTCACGAAAATAAAGAATTTCACACAAAAATTCTATATTTTTTTAATTATTCAAAAACGCACAACAAATTGAAAAGTTAAACAAATCGAAAATTTCACGGAAAATAAAAAATTTCCAGACAATTTCCAGAAAAATAACGAATTTAACGAAAAAAATTGAAGTTCACGAAAAAATCTAATATTTCACGAAATTTCACAAAATAAGAGAATTTTGTATGTCTGTGTGTGTATGTATGTCAGTCCGTAGTTCATTTTTATTTTATTTAAGATGGTTATGATAAATAAAAATTTGAAAATTCATATTTATTAGTCACCATGATTGTACACTGTCACAAATCGGTACGCGTCCTGATATGACCTCAGGTGCTGCTAGAACGTAAAACAACAAACTTACTACTAGTACTATACTACTACTAGTCCTACTCATACTCGTCTAGTTACTCGCGCAGCCCCATTCCCGAGACAGGCCTCAGAGGCTGATATGGCCAGACACTTGCGCGTGCACACGGGTGAGAGACCGTTCAGTTGTCACTCGTGTGGGAAGCGCTTTAGTGACAAATCAAACTTGATCAAACATGTGCGGAGTCACCACAAGCTTGAGATAAAGTGAGAGTCGTGGATGTAGCGGTGAACGGGGCTGGACAATTAGTACAGAGCACCAGTGCTTACTTTGTCTTTTTTTAGAATGGTATTTACAATAGCCGCATTTTTGCACCGTCGGCTGTCTGAAGGAAACTCGGGGGGAGGGAAAGTTAAAACGAGGGAGGGAACTTGAAAACGTTTTCAAATTCCCCTGGGAGGAATTTGAAAACATTTTCAAGTTCCCGGGGGGGAACTTGAATATGGGGGGAATTTGAAATCTTTACACCGGGCTAGTGTGCTAACCATTACACCACCTAGGCTCCCTGATATCACCACACTACCCACGCCTACCTGTCTATGTGGTTACTTGCCTGAGAGGTCAGTGTAGACTACTACACTCATCCCCCTGGAATTGTAAGTCTTTTAATGCTTACAATTACATACATATAGGCAATGCACTAACACATACATACACAGGGTAGGTTCAACAACCATACAGCGCGGAGCTTGTACAGGATAATGGTCAGGGCAACCAGTGTCGTTGGGGTGATGAAAATGGGAAATATTGCACCTAGAGCAGGACTCAAACCCATATCTCTTTGCATTCTCGGCCAGTGTGCTAACCATTACACCACCTAGGCTCCCTGATATAACCACACTACCCACGCCTACCTGTCTATGTGGATACTTGCCTGAGAGGGCAGTGCAGACCACTACAATATCATGTAAACCATGGGTTTATGTGAGTAATAATTAGAGGTTGGCTAAAGTATGAAATAACTTACTATCAAAATAAGATGCATATATGCCATGACTATATTGAATAAAGTTTTGTGAAAACCAACAATGTATTCTAGGCCAAACTGCACCTGCGGATGTTCCAACACAGATTAACATTTTACAAGTTATGATTCAGTATAAACCAAGGATTGTCACTTTTTCTTTCTTAAAAAAATAATACTAGTATATAATCGAGTAACTATGGAAAAACAAAATGATATCGGAGCAGATCGCCAAGCATTGCAATAGATATTACCCATAGGAGAAGGTTTGTAATCTGCAACCTAATCAAGTATTTGCTTATGTCCTTTTCCCAGGAGATGACCAACAGCCTCCCTGAGGGCCTTCAGCTGCTGAGCGCCCTGTCAGAAGCCGGACAGCGCCTCGCACAGCGTGGCCAGGACGAGTCGGCACGCCAGGCGCAGGCCAACACCGCAGCGGCTCGCTGCGCATGGGACGAGCTGAATGAGACGATGACTGCTGACGGACGCGCACTGGATGAGCAGCTGACACGCTGGACTAAGTACGAAGACCAGCACCTCGAGTTCGTAACATGGCTGACGGAGGTGGAGACGCACATTAAAGTAGGCCCGGACCCGAAGGTCGAGCTGGTCGCGAAGAAGTCTCAGCTGGAGAAGTACCGGGTACGTCACGTGGGTAGGGGCAGAGAGGAGCCCTGGGGCTGCGCAAGATGTTTCTTAGGGTTTTGCATCCTGGCAACATCTATGGTCATATCAGGATGGGTACCGACTGACAGTGCATCCTCATGGCGATTTTATAGTGCTGCTCCACTGGGAGACCAGGCCGCTGGCACCATGACCTGATATCCCACTCAGTCACATTATCTTGATGCTGAGCGAACCAGTCCTTGCCCTATCCTAGTAATGCCGAACGCCAGGCTAGGTACCTCTTGACTGGGCACTAAGCATTGTAGTGTGTCACATTGTTTTGACTTTGTATCACGTCTTAATATTGGAGTGAGTAACTGTTTCAGCTTGGCATCATGTCAGTGTCAGATCAGGTAGCGCTGTTTTGACTTGGCATGATGTGGCAGTATTGGAGCGGGTAATACAGATTCGGGTTGGCGTCATGTCATCGTCAGATCAGGTAGCACTGTTTTGACCTGACACCATGTGGCAGTGTTTGGATGGGTAAAAGTTTCGGCTTGGTATCATGTGACCGTCAGATCAGGTAGCACTGTTTTGACCTGACACCATGTGGCAGTGTTCGAGTGGGTAAAAGTTTTGGCTTGGTGTCATGTGACCATCAGATCAGGTAGTGCTGTTTTGACCTGGCACCATGTGGCAGTGTTGGAGCGAGTAGCATAGTTTCGGCATGGCATCAAGTCATCGTCAGTTCAGGTAGCACCTTTGACCTAGCACGATGTGGCAGTATAGACCCCTTTCAATGTGTATAAACATTGGGTATGCGCCTGCACCTTGGCTGCAGAACGAATGTACACTGCCATTGAGTTTACCAGTACGCACAGAACAAAATGTCTATTTTATTCAAAATTAAAAGAAATACAGAACCCTAACCTTATATATTTAATATAGTCTGTTCGTTGAATATGTTTTCTATATGTGTTCCAAGCGGTTTGTTTCTAGGTGGTGTGATTTTAGAGATATTTAACTTTTTCTGTATGAAGATTGCTCATGACCATTGACAATGCATTGAGTTTGCTGGTACGCACAGTGCAAAATGTCAATTTTATTCCAAATTAATAGAAATACAGAACCGTAACCATATAAATTTAATATAATCTTTTCGTTGAATATGTTTTCTATGTGTTCCAAGTGGTTTATTTCTAGGTGGTGTGGTTTTAGAGATATTTCACTTTTTCTGAATGAAGATTGCTCATAGCCATTGACAATGCATTGAGTTTGCCAATACACGCAGTTCAAAAGGTCAATTTTATTCAAAATTAATCGAAATGCAGAACCCTAACCATATAAATTTTATATAATCTCATCATTGAATATGTTTTCTATATCTGTTCTAAGCAGTTTGTTTCTAGGTGATGTGGTTTTAGAGATATTTAACTTTTTCTGTATGAAGATTGCTCATAGCCATTGAGTTTGCAGTGTGACAGCCAAGCAGCCCGCACACTGACCTAAATATCCATGCTGACGTCATATGAAATAGGTCTATATGAGCGGGTAGCGCAGTTTCGGCTTGGCATCATGTCTGTCAGATCAGGTAGCGCTGTTTTGACTTGACACCATGCGCCACATGTCGGTGTTGTAGCAGGTGACTGAGTGTGTCCTTTTCATGCAGGCCCTGCAGCAGGAAGTGGTCAGCCATGAGCCCCTCATGGCGCAGCTGACCGAGCTCGCCCACCTCCTGGATGTAAGAATGGACACCCTCACTGAGCGTTACGCCAACACCAAGACGCTTGTACATGTAAGTGAAGCTGCACACAGATGTTAGCATTGCTCTAATTACCAAGGCATGGTTTGACAAATCTCCGCGTTTAAAGAAATAATTGTTGTAATTTTTGTTGTGGGGAAAGCAGATATTGTCTCATAGGTTTAGCTAGTGGTGAGACGATTATTGACTAGAGTCGAAAGTCGGTTGTTGTACCAGTCAATTTGAGCACATGTTTACAGGAAGTAACTATCGATTTTAGTTCATACATCAGATTAGGTTTCAAGGATTTAGAAACTACATCTAAAACTGTACTAGGAGCAGTTCAAACTGAAAAGAAATATATATATATATGAATTTGTAATGTATGGTCTACTGTACACAAATATATATATATACATTTAATAGAACTTAAATCTGTGTTGAAATAATTACCAGTCAACATTGGCCGCAATTCATGTGCATATTGCCTACAGATACGTACTAAATGCATGTTTGTCCAAACCGATTATTAATCAATCATCGAACGGTTTGCTCAAACCGATGATTGATTATAAAGATGCAACTGACTGCCATCACTAGGTTTAGCACTGTCCTCTCCTCCCACTCTGTCCTCACCTCCCTCTCTGTCCTCACCTCCCACTCTGTCCTTCCCTCCCACACTGTCCTCACCTCCCTCTCTGTCCTTACCTCCCACACTGTCCTCCCCTCCCACTCTGTCTTGCCGTCCCACACTGTCCTCACCTCCCACTCTGTCCTCCCCTCCCTCTCAGTCCTCCCCTCCCACTTTGTCCTCTCCTCCCACTATATCCTCACCTCCCACTCTGTCCTCCCCTCCCACTTTGTCCTCTCCTCCCACTCTGTCCTCACCTCCCTCTCTGTCCTCACCTCCCACTCGTCTGCCCTCCCACACTATCCTCCTCCCACTGTCCTCCTCCCACTCTGTCCTCACCTCCCTCTCTGTCCTCACCTCCCACTGTACTCCCCTCCCACACTATCCTCACCTCCCACTGTCCTCCCCTCCCACTCTGTCCTCACCTCCCTCTCTGTCCTTCCCTCCCACACTGTCCTTACCTCCACCTCTCCCTCCACTCTGTCCTCCCCTCCCTCTCAGTCCTCCCCTCCCACTCTGTCCTCTCCTCCCACTCTGTCCTCCCCTCCCACTCTGCCCTTCCCTCCCACACTGTCCCCACCTCCCACACTGTCCTCTCCTCCCACTCTGTCCTCCCCGCCCACTCTGCCCTTCCCTCCCACACTGTCCTCCCCTCCCACACTGTCCTCCCCTCCCACACTGTCCCCACCTCCCACACTGTCCTCACCTCCCACTCTGTCCTCCCCTCCCACTGTCCTCCCCTCCCACTCTCCTCCCCTCCCACTCTGTCCTTCCCTCCCACACTGTCCTCACCTCCCACTGTCCTCACCTCCCACACTGTCCTTACCTCCCACACTGTCCTGACTCCCACTCTGTCCTCACCTCCCTCTCAGTCCTCCCCTCCCGCTCTGTCCTCTCCTCCCACGCTATCCTCAACTCACACTCTGTCCTCCCCTCCCACTCTGCCATACCCTCCCACACTGTCCTCCCCTCCCACACTGTCCCCACCTCCCACACTGTCCCCACCTCCCACACTGTCCTCTCCTCCCACTCTGTCCTCCCCTCCCACTCTGCCCTTCCCTCCCACCCTGTCCTCCCCTCCCACACTGTCCTCCCCTCCCACACTGTCCTCCCCTCCCACACTGTCACCACCTCCCACACTGTCCTCACCTCCCACTCTGTCATCCCCTCCCACTGTTCTCCCCTCCGACTCTCCTCCCCTCCCACTCTGTCCTTCCCTCCCACACTGTCCTCACCTCCCACTGTCCTCCCCTCCCACTCTGTCCTCCCCTCGCACTGTCCTCCCCTCCCACTCTGTCCTCCCCTCCCACTGTCCTCCTCTCCCACACTGTCCTCACCTCCCACAGTGTCCTCACCTCCCACTCTGTCCTCTCCTCCCACTCTGTCCTCTCCTCCCACTCTGTCCTCCCCTCCCACTCTGCCGTTCCCTCCCACTCTGTCCTCCCCTCCCACTCTGTCCTCACCTCCCACACTCTCCTCCCCTCCCTCTCTGTCCTCCCCTCTCACTATGTCCTCCCCTCCCACTCGGTCATCCGCTCCCACTCGGTCCTCCCCTCCCACTGTCCTCACCCCCCACACTCTCCTCACCTCCCACACTGTCCCCACCTCCCACACTGTCCTCACCTCCCACTCTGCCCTCCCCTCCCCCTCCAGTCCTCCCCTCCCACACTGTCCTCCCCTCCCACTCTCTTCCCCTCCCACTCTCTCCTTCCCTCCCACACTGTCCTCACCTCCCACTGTCCTCCCCTCCCACTCTGTCCTCCCCTCCCACTGTCCTCCTCTCCCACAGTGTCCTCACCTCCCACTCTGTCCTCACCTCCCACACTGTCCTCACCTCCCCCTCTGTTCTGCCCTGCTGCTCTGCCCTTCCCTCCCTCTCAGTCCTTCCCTCCCACTCCCTCCTCCCGTCCGACTCTCCTCCCCTCCCACTCTGTCCTTCTCTCCCACACAGCCCTCACCTCCCACTGTCCTCCCCTCCCACTCTGTCCTCCCCTTCCACTGTCCTCCTCTCCCACACTGTCCTCACCTCCTACACTGTCCTCACCTCCCACTCTGTCCTCACCTCCCTCTGTTCTCACCCCCCCCCCCCACTGTCCTCACTCTCCGTCTGTCCTCCCTTCCTGCTGTCCTTCCCTCCCACACTGTCCTCACCTCCCACATTGTCTTCACGTCCCACTCTGTCCTCCTCTCCTGCTCTGTCCTTCTCTCCCACACTGTCCTCACCTCCAACTCTGTCCTCACCTCCCACTCTGTCCTCACCTCCCTCTGTTCTCACCCCCTGTCCTCACCCTCCCTCTGTCCTCCCTTCCTGCTGTCCTTCCCTCCCACACTGTCCTCACCTCCCACACTGTCCTCCCCTCCCTCTCAGTCCTCCCCTCCCACTCTCTCTCCTCCCCTCCCATACTGTCCTGTCCTGTCACACTGTCCTCACTTCTCGTTCTTTTACACAGGACATTGTGCTGTCCCTTGAGGAGGCGCACCTGGACCATGTGACTTACAGACAGGCGCTGCAGGGCCTGGACAAGTGGATCCTACAGACGTCCTTCCGCCTCATGGCGCACACGACGCTCGACGTGGCATCTCGGGAACAGGCAGAGGCGGAGATGAGCAAGCACCAGGTAGCTCCCCCCCCACAACCCCCTGTCCCACGTGGTGTACCCCTGTACACACTTCAAAATGAACCATGTAACCAACCAACTTACCAAACTGAACAACAATTCCAGTAACATACACCATCCCATTAATGAGCTAGCATTGCACCTCATAGTACAGTATAACCCTGTTAAACCAAGCTTGGTTAAACTAAACGATCGGTTAATCCAAACTCTCTCTAGCTACATTATGTTAGGGTAGTCTATAAAACAATGTATACTTGTGAAAATTGTCTGAAGATGCCTATGGCTAGAAGACCAGTGTATCAATATTAAAAAGGAATTGTTTTTAAGGCATGGTGTTGACCTAGTCTAACGATGTTGCCTAGATTTATTTATTGACCTAGATTCCTGGTGTTGACCTATATTTGCGGTGTTGACCTACATATTCCTAGTGCTGACCTACATTCATGGCGTTCCCTTAGGCATTAATGGTGGAGATCGACGAGTGCCAGACGCACATGGAAGCCGTGCAGCACAGAGGGCGCGCCCTGGTGGCGGCCAGTGGCCACCAGGTGGAGCTCGAGCACCAGGTGCAGACGCAGCTGTCGAATGTTGAGGACTCCTACCTGTCGCTGCAGGCGACAGCGCAGCAGATCAAGGTGAGAGGACTGCGGAATGGATGTGTGTGTGTAGGGGGGTGGGGTCCATGTTGTGAAAAGAGCTGGTTACAGGATATTATGTGATGTATAAGCATTATGCGAGTATAAAGGCGTGGAAGAGATTATTATTATTATTATTGTTATTATATTGCTATTGATATATCCATTTGGGGAGGAGCATCCCCCACCCCACATGATCCAGTGGCGCTGATCCTAACTATAGATGCTCAACTCTGTCAGTGTCATTCGCGCCTGAAAATTTCTGGCCTGACCCCCAAAGAACCACCCCCTGAGTGCACTGGGTGTCAGTATGCACTAACACTCAGACATGTTCTGCATGAAAGTGTAGATTTCATGGCTTTGCGCCAATATTGTTATAATGTAAATAGCATGCAAGACCTCTTTCCCAATGTAAAATACAAACTAATCTTTTGAGTTGCTAAAAACAACTGGGGTATATCACCTCCTGTAATTTTGGCTATTTCTTTGTGTGAATTAAATATCGCTGTATTAGTTGACACAAGTCTAACCACGTCGTAATTGCATCAGAGATGGGTTTTTGCTGTCATTTAACATCAATCTGACCATTTCAGAGTTTCATGTAAATTTATATGTAGGCACGTGAATGCAATTGACAAGACTGACAGAATAGACACCACTGGCTTTTCACTGTGAATATGGAAGCAGTTGTCGCATATGTTAACATTACCCGCAGCAGATGGCCATGTAGCTGCCTGCAGATATGGACCTGCTAACTGATGTGTGTGCAGCAACCACCTCTCTCGTCTCACTGCTCCCTAACTTGTCGTCTCCTCTATCTTCATTCCATGCTGCAGATCATGCTCGGATTTATAGATCTCGCCCATTTCTAGGCGAGGCTTACAGTGCAAACGAACCTGTTTCGCACCTGCTGCGAACTAGCAGGCAGTTATCCCTGATGCTGACAGTTAAATAGGCACAGTTGGCTGCGTTATTGTGTGTTTGGGGATTTTACAGTTAGCTGACCTGCCTCCCGTCTGTTTCCAATGAATACTGATAGTTAAATGGACAAATTTAGTTATGTTGTGTCGGGAAGTATACAGTCAGCCAGCCTGCCTCCTGTCTGTCTCCAATTAGGATGCAGTGGCAATGAATAGTGACGGTTAATTGGACAAAATTGGTTATGTTGTGTCGGGAAGTTTACCATTGGCTGGCTTGCTTCCCAACTGCCAGTGACTGTTGCACCCGAACAGCAGTACTGACATTTAAATGAGTACAGCTGACTGTGCCAGGTGTAAGTTGACCGACCTGCTTTCCACATCCCAGATAGCACACAGCCGTCGGGCCGACGTCGGCTATTGGTCGCACCGTCGCGATCGACTTTCCACCGTCGGGCCGCCGTCGGGCCACCGGTAGTGTTCCGACGTTGGGAATCAATCCCTTTCCACTTTTGAGTCACCGTCGGGCCACCGTCGGGCCGCCGGTAGTGTTCCGACGTTAGGGTTCAATCCCTTTCCACTTTTGAGTCACCGTCGGGCCACCGTCGGCCCGACGGCGGTGTTCCGACGTTAGGGTTCAATCCCTTTCCACTTTTGATTCACCGTCGGGCCTTCGTCGGCCCGACGGCGGTGGGCCGCCGCAGGTTTGCATTCATTTTCCACACTTGGTATACCGTCGGGCCATCGTCGGCCCGCCGGTGGTGTCCCGACCTTAGGTTTTAAACCTTTTCCACTTGTGAGCCACCGTCGGGCCACCGTCGGGCCGCCGGTTGATTTCCGACGTTAGGTTTCAATCCCTTTCCACTTTTGATTCACCGTCGGGCCATCGTCGGCCCGACGGTGGTGGGCCGCCGCAGGTTTGCATTCATTTTCCACACTTGGTACACCGTCGGGCCATCGTCGGCCCGACGGTGGTGGGCCGCGCCTGCGCAGTTCTTTAAATTTGGATTCCGGCTCGAGTCGCCCGCGGACCACGTGCGATTGTTGATCAGTGTTCTTTTTGTACCAATAACTCCAGAAATACCAGGAATTTTGAGGAATCATTTACCAGGTTTGTTTATTAATATGTTTAGATTATTTTGTAAAAGTTTTGTAATTTATTACGAATTATTAATGGAATTATTCGTGTTAATTCGATTTAAATTATCCGATACGGTTTGTTTACTTCGAATAGCCACCGGGCCGCGCCTGCGCAGTTCTTTAAATTTGGATTCCGGCTCGAGTCGCCCGCGGACCACGTGCGATTGTTGATCAGTGTTCTTTTTGTACCAATAACTCCAGAAATACCAGGAATTTTAAGGAATCATTTACCAGGTTTGTTTATTAATATGCTTAGATTATTTTGTAAAAGTTTTGTAATTTATTACGAAGTATTAATGGAATTATTCGTGTTAATACGATTTGAATCGTCCGATACGGTTTGTTTACTTCGAATCCCGGCTCGAGTCGCCCGCGGAACACGTGCGATTGTTGATCAGTGTTCTTTTTCTACCAGTAACTCCAGAAATAACCGGAATTTTAAGGAATTATTTAACAGGTATGTTTATTAATATGTTTAGATTATTTTGTAAAAGTTTTGTAATTTATTACGAAGTATTAATGGAATTAATCGTGTTAATACGATTTGAACGGTACGGAATGTTGACGAAGGACCGCCATCCTGGTTTTTCCGAGAAGACACTGTCACTATAGTGTCAATACGTACAGACTATATTAAATTGATTACGTATGGGTTCTCGATTTCTAATAATTTTGAATAAAACTAATATTTTTGCACCTGTACGTATTGACACTATAGTGACAGCGTCTTCTCGGCTCGACGGCCCGACGGCGTTTGGCGCCGTCGCCCGACGGCGGCAGCCGCCGTCGCCCCGACGGCGGCAGCCGCCGTCGGGGCGACGGTGTATGGTTGGACAAAACAATGTCGGCCCGACGGCGTTTGGCGCCGTCGCCCCCGACGGCGTTTGGCGCCGTCGCCCCGACGGCGGCGCCGCCGTGGCCCCGACGGCGTCGGGGCGACGGCGTCCGGCGCCGTCGGGCGACGGCGGCAGCCGCCGTCGCCCCAACGGCGGGAGGTTGGACAATACATCGTCGGCCCGACGGCGTTTTCCACCGTCGGGCCGCCGGAGCGGCCGCCGTCGGGCCGCCGTCGGGCCGACGACTGTGTGCTGTCTGGGATGCCACTAACTAGTGGGAAGTATTGTGTGCATACAGTTACATGAGTGCAGTTGGGTACATTGTGTATAGACGGACTTTAGATAACAGTAAGCCAGCCTGTTGTTATCTGGCGAGCAGTCACCGTGAATGCTGACAGTTAAATAGGTACAGTTGGCAGCGTTTTGTGTCATAGTTTAGAGTAAGTCAGCCTACCTCTCAGCTATCGCTAACAAGTGAGAAATCACCGTGAATGCTGACAGTTAAATAGGTACAGTTGGCAGCTTTTTGAATCATAGTTTAGAGTAAGTCAGTCTACCTCTCAGCTATCGCTAACAAGTGAGAAATCACCGTGAATGCTGACAGTTAAATAGGTACAGTTGGCAGCGTTTTGTGTCGTAGTTTAGAGTAAGTCAACCGCCCTCTCAGCTATCGCTCGCTAACAAGTGAGCAGTCACTGTGGATGCTGACAGTTAAGTAGATATAGTTGGCATCGTTTTGTGTCGTAGTTTAGAGTAAGTGAGCCTCCCTCTCAGCTATCGCTAACAAGTGAGCAGTCACTGTGAATGCTGACAGTTAAATAGATATAGTTGGCAGCTTTTTGTGTCGTAGTTTAGAGTAAGTCAGCCTCCCTCTCAGCTATTTCTAACAAGTGAGCAGTCACTGTGAATGCTGACAGTTAAATAGATATAGTTGGCAGCGTTTTGTGTCGTAGTTTAGAGTAAGTCAGCCTCCCTCTCAGCTATCGCTAACAAGTGAGCAGTCACTGTGGATGCTGACAGTTAAATAGATACAGTTGCCAGCGTTTTGTCGTAGTTTAGAGTAAGTCAGCCTCCCTCTCAGCTATCACTAACAAGTGAGCATTTACAGTGGATGCTGACAGTTAAATAGATGCAGTTTGCTGTGTTCCAGGTTGGGTAGTTTAGATTTAGCCAGCCTACCACTCAACTGCCGCTAACTAGTGAGCAGTCACCATGAATGCTGACAGATAGACACAGTTGGCTATGTTTTGTATCAGGATGTTTCGAGTAAGCCAGCCTGCCTACCAAATGCCGATAACTAGCGATCAGTAACCATGAATGCTGACAGTTAAATAGACGCAGTTCATTGCATTCCATATTGGATAGTTTAGAGTAAGCCAGCCTACCTCGCAATTGCCGCTAACTAATGATCAATAACCAGGAATTGTAACTGTTAAATAGACACAGTTCATTGCATTCCATATTGGATAGTTTAGAGTAAGCCAGCCTACCTCGCAATTGCCGCTAACTAATGATCAATAACCAGGAATGGTAACTGTTAAATAGACACAGTTCATTGCATTCCATATTGGATAGTTTAGAGTAAGCCAGCCTACCTCTCAATTGCCGTTAACTTGTGAACAGTCACCATGGATGATGACAGTTAAATAGACAAATTTCGCTGTTGGGGAGTTTAGGTTAAGCCTGTCAGCAATGCAAACCCTCCACATTTTTTATACACTCAACTTTCAATTTCGGACCAGCGTGGGGTGAGCTAACCTGAGTAGTCAGTGGTGGTCAGTGAGTGCTATGTGGAGGATAGTGGGAAAGCAAGGTGTTGGATTATCGGCCATTTTAACTGTCAGCTGTGTTAATATCTACAACTATTGAGGTGACCGTTCAGAAACAGTAAGGATAACGTCCTACTTTGAGGTGACCATTCAGAAACAGTAAAGATAACGTCCTACTTTGAGGTGACCAATCAGAAACAATAAAGATAACGTCCTACTTTGAAGTGACCGTCATTCAGAAACAGTAAGGATAATGTCTTACTTTGAGGTGACCATTCAGAAACAATAAGGATAATGTCCTACTTTGAGGTGACCATTCAGAAACAGTAAAGATAAGGTCCTACTTTGAGGTGACCATCATTCAGAAACAGTAAGGATAATGTCCTACTTTGAGGTGACCAATCAGAAACAGTAAAGATAATGTCCCACTTTGAGGTGACCGTCATTCAGAAACAGTAAGGATAATGTCTTACTTTGAGGTGACCATTCAGATACAATAAGGATAATGTTCTACTTTGAGGGGACCATTCAGAAACAGTAAAGATAATGTCCTACTTTGAGGTGACTGTCATTCAGAAACAGTAAAGATAACATCCTACTTTGAGGTAACCATTCAGAAACAGTAAGGATAATGTCATACTTTGAGGTGACCATTCAGAAACAGTAAAGATAATGTCCTACTTTGAGGTGACCGCCATTCAGAAACAGTGAGGATAAGGTCCTACTTTGAGGTGACCATTCAGAAACAGTAAGGATAACGTCCTACTTTGAGGTGACCATACAGAAACAGTAAGGATAACATCCTACTTTCAGGTGACCGTTCAGAAATAGTAAGGATAATGTCCTACTTTCAGGTGACCATTCAGAAACAGTAAAGATAACATCCTACTTTGAGGTGACCATTCAGAAACAGTAAGGATAATGTCCTACTTTGAGGTGACCATTCAGAAACAGTAAGGATAACATCCTACTTTGAGGTAACCATTCAGAAACAGTAAAGATAATGTCCTACTTTGAGGTGACCATTCAGAAACAGTAAGGATAATTTCCTGCTTTGAGGTAACCATTCAGAAACAGTAAAGATAATGTCTATATACTGGGCTAAAAGTCCACAAATGTTATGGCGATTGTTCAGGAATAGTAAACATAGTGATTTTAATCTTCAATTGTGTTTCAAGTCCATGAAATTATTGCATAATCCCAGACTGAAGCCTTACATATCCGGTCACATGACACCTGTACTGTATCTATCTGTGTCACCCACCTACATCTACATCGCATGTTCATCCTGTCCCTAGGAACGCCTGGAGGAGGTGCTGTCAAACTGGACTCAGTACGAGGCTGTGGTGCAGCAATGCGAATCACACCTGGATGACCCAGTCGGCGTCTGGGTGCGCGCGCAGCAGGGCGGGCCCGCGCCCGCCACCCTGGAGGCGACTCGCGAACTACTCGCTCAGGCCAAGGTGGGTGTCCCTGAAAGTATTCAGTTCTCATCAAATATCGTCTGTTCTCAGTGAATATCGTCTGTTCTCAGTGAATATGGTCAGTTCTCATAGAATGTCGTTTGTTCGCAACGAATATCGTTTTCTCTTACTCAATTTATTCTGTTTTCATGATTTTTATCGTATTATTTAATTGAATGTCGGTTGTTCTAACTGAATCTCGTTTTCTCTTGTTGAATATCGTCTGTTTGTACCGAATGTCGTCTGTTCTCATTGAATGTCACCATACCCTACTGTATACTGTCCTTTTGTCGTCCAATAGCCGATGACACGATAACAAAAATCAATGTGCTCTAGAGCCGTCGTTAAATAAAACAAGCTTTACTTTGAGAGTGAGAGTGAGGGAACCGCATCACGTGACCAGTGTTTCGTCTGCTGTAGGACCATGACGACCAGCTGCGCTGCCTGACCTCTGACCTGACGGGCGCCGCCCAGCGGTGCGAGTCGCTCGCGGCGTCCGGCGACGCGCATGCGCCGTCCGAGCTGGCAGAGCGCGCCGCCACCACCAGGACCCGCCTGCGGCAGGCAGCCGCCAGCCTGCAGCAGGCGACGGCCGGCTTACAGCAGGCTGCCCGCGGCTGGGAAGCGGCGGACCGGCACAGCGCCGAGCTGGCCGCCTGGGTAGCCGCCCGGCGGGCTGAGCTGGCTGAACTGCGGGAGAAGCCGGCCAAGCTGCACACGGAGGCTGCCCAGCTGGAACTGCAGCACCTACAGGTACAGTCATTACTGTTACAGTGGGCCGCCCCCACTGTGGTCATCGACAGCTTCTGCTGCTGTCTGTAGTACTAGCGCTTGTTTTACCTTTGTACAGCAGTGTTTGTACGGGTCCTTGAAAACCTGGAAAGTCATGGAATTTGATAATTCAGGATTCCATGCCTGGAAAGTCATGGAATTTGATAATTCAGGATTCCATGCCTGGAAAGTCATGGAATTAGATAATTCAGGATTCCATGCCTGGAAAGTCATGGAATTTGATAATTCAGGATTCCAGGCCTGGAAAGTCATGGAATTTGTCTAACGATTCTTGAAAATCCTGGAAATTGAATAATCATGACGGTATTTTTTTTAAAGCCTATATTCGCTGACGTGCCCAAACTTCAATCAGTGATGTTTTGTTCAAAGTGATTTCTGTGATGCTTCCTCTTGATTTTTGTATTAAAACTTATACATACGTTGCTATTTATTAATGCTTATTTACACTTCACATCTTACACAGTGAATCGACTATGAATAGGGGCACTTTAATTTAATAAACTTCTTTAAAACGTCCTGGAAATTTGCACTGAAAGGTCCTTGAAAGTGCTGGAAAGTGTTGGAATTTGATATGTCAGAATACAGGTACCGGACCAAATATCCGGCAAGCTTGGCACCGGAAGTGGCCTAGATTTATGTATTTTCAGGTTTTCCTGGAGACAGCCTAAATATATACTTAAAGCTGCATAGTCTGATGAATCATAAAATTGTCAAAACCAAAACAATGATCTAGATTTGATTATACACATCTAACATAGATGCTGATACACTTATGGTTGCCACACAGAAGGAAATACTGAATGAAATTAATAGAATTAACCTGTTACTGTAGAAGCCTGTGGTTGATGGTGTCACAGTTTTGGCATGCTTGCCAAAGTAATTTTACATGTTGACATTTCAAATATCTCAAAGGTTAGCCATTTAAAATAAAAGTTACTTCAAACTAAAGAAAGGTAGATTATAACAATATATTTATCTAAAAAAAAAAGATGACAGAAACTCATCGAACTATGTTACTTTAAAATATAAAATAAACAGTGACAAAAAGTAAATAATTAAATTGGATTTAACTAGTTTTAGAAAACAGTCGGTTTTCTGATAATTCGGGATTTCTGGAAGCCGGATAAGAGGTTACATATTGTGGTTTTATTGATGCTTTTTGTGTGTGCTATATTTGAGCTTTTATCAGCATATAGTCTTATTAAGTTAGTCAACTATGAAAGAATGAAAATAACCATTTTGTTATTTTTATCTGGAAAGTCCCATGCTTGGAGCAATGAAAGGAGGAAGGGTAATTACTCAAATTACTCAAGATTCTTCCCTGCTAATAAACATTGACAGCAACAACAAAGTAGCCATTCAGTAATGCAGGTCTGATAAAGTGAAGTTCATAAGCCATTGCCTTTTGACATTGATGGCTTATTCCGCTTACTTTCTCCCGACAGGACCTAATTGTCGCCCTCGTCCAGAAGGAGAGTCAAGTAGACAAGTTGCGCATGCAGTACGCCCAGCTGGGTGCGGCCGAGGCCCCGCCCGCTCTTCAAGCGCTCAGCGCGCAACTTGCAGATGCCGCCCAGCAGGCTGAGGAGGTACTCACACAGCGCAGACAGCTTATGGAGACGTGCTCAGCCTACCACGCGAGCCGAGCTCAGGCCGATGCGCAGCTGGACACACTGAGGAAGACCTTCGACAAACTGCATGGAGCAAAGGACCTGGGTCTGGAGGCACGGGAAGTGCAGTTGAAGGTGAGTCAAGCCTTGTGTTGATCAGTCGCTGCTCACGGCCGGTGGCACCACCTGATGGCAGCCAGCTAGCAGGCTAGAGCGCATTTCACTGGAGTGTTCACAAAGCTGACGCAACCTTCAGAGTTTATTGTTCATGCCCTAGCCGCGTGCGGTATAGGACATTTTTTTCTGAGCTTCAGTTGAAAGCAACTTTCTGGAGGTTTCAGTGGGTTTTTCTTTTATGCAAGACAATGCATATCTTCTAGCGTCTTATAAAACAACAACAGATCTAGTCTGACAGTCATCTGTAGAGTTGTTCTGCGTCACGCTGGCAGAGGGCCGCCTAGTTGGATGTAGACTTCCGGTATGAATCCCAGTAGACACCGCCTGGTTTGCCTTGTTAACCCACACCATGTTACAATCACAGATAATGGTCGGTGCAATCAAATGCAGCTGGGTTGTCGAAGG